>JAECUM010034308.1:0-35056 GCA_016617855.1 Megalonaias nervosa
TATATATACCACATACATTAAAAAATAACATGCATTTAAAGTGCTGGTATAAAGCAATTTGATATATCAGTACAATTGGTATATCAAATTGTGATCCGCCCATGGCGCAATATTACGCATACATAAACATTCTCGCGAGCGTCTACAGTTGATTCTAGATCAATGATCAATTTCCACAAATTAGTCACTAGTGACGTATGAAAAATAACGATGAAAAGTATTAATAATCCCCGTTTTCTAAATTAATTTAATATGGTACACATTTTGATCACAATCCTTTCTGCTTTCGGTTCTCCCCTCCCCTCTCATGCATAATGGACAAACTGCGCAGAAATGTGGAATGAGAGAGAAAAGGAATTTGGGCTGGATTAAAACCTTGAAATAGAAATTACACCAAGTAACCTGCAAGAATATGGTTCGTCCTAACGATACGTGTGCACTTTCCCTGGGATTTATCTACAGTGTTTATCAATGATACAATGTTGCAAACCAGTAAATTCCTCGGTTACGTAGTACACATACTGTGATATATTTAATGTTATGTTTTTTGTTTGTTGTTTCTTAAACATACCATAATGTTCTAAAAAAATCGATTATTATTATTTAAATATGAAAATGTCCAAAGCTAGCTAGCTCTCTCTCTCTCTCTCTCTCTCTCTGATCCTACATAATTCACTAAACTACTGTTATGTTGCAAAGAGCAGCTAAGGTAATTAGTCGGAATCATGCGTCACTACATTCATATTTCAAAAATTCTGTACAGTTTTTTTTTTAATCTTTAATGTGACAAAGAGCAGCTGAATAATTAGAACCTAAGGGTATATTTATATTTGTAATTGTCTCTCTCTCTCTCTCTCTCTCTCTCTGAATAGACGAACGTAGAAGATTTTATTTTCTGTCATCCCACGATATCTCTGGACTTATGAATGATGGTAAAAGTTAAGTCAAACCGACCAAAGGATGAGAGAGAGAGAGAGAGAGAGAGGGTTATGGTCGGTTGTACTGTTGCTAAAGCAGAATAATGACTTAGATCAACTGTAAATATATTAAAATATTTTAATTACCTCTTGTTGGTTCGTCAGTTGGCTTAGTTTCTATTCCACATTAATTTCCATGCGCCGGTATGTGAATGGCGTTCATATGAATGACGTAGCTATCCCAGTGTAAATAGTGTTCTACTGTACTTTTATCATTAAAACCATCTTTCATGTTTAAATCATAAGTGTGTATTATATTCATATAATCAATGTGAAGAGAAATAGAAACCAAGAAAAGAAAACAATCAACTTATCAATATGCAGAGGTGACTGTAAATAGCCATTAAATGCATAGCATTTTGTTGCGGACCCATTCGGGGATATGAGTTCATTCACTAGGCCAATACACAGCTGCTTGTAGTAAATCTGAACTCCGTTCAATGGGCAAATATATGTATTTGTATGTGATATAAATAAAATATATGTACAGTATGTGCGCTGTATCAATGATATACCACTCGTTCTATAAATTTTTCATTTAAAGGAAACTCAGCAATCTTCGTTTCCTTTTAATGAAAAATTTATACATCTCGTGGTATATCATTGATACAGCGTACATACTATATATATATATATAAGTATATATATATATATATATATATATATATATATATATATATATATATATATATATATATAGATATATATATATGCCTCATTATTTCCGTTACTCAGCAAGTCAAAAGTAACGATGGAGGTTTGAACCGTTTTAGCCAGTCGGTAGATGAGCATATTGAACAAGTAAACCAAGAAAGGTGACAGAGACAACAACAAATGAAGCGTCAACTTAAAAAGACAACATAAGATAGGAAAGGAAACTAGATCTGAAACAAGTAAGTAAGAAGCAAAAGTTTGAGGAAGTGGCCTTGGCACTCTACATGATAAACGTTGCCCTGGTAACGTTCTCGCTGATGTTGATCTACTAGAAAGTCTGATTGGTGGAAGAGGAGCCGGCAATAATTCCCCAGAAATTATCAATGAAGCAGCTGCTATTTGTCAGCGATTATTCACAGGTGGTATGATTGATACGAATGTTTATCGTGCATTTGTCGATGAAATTATGGACTAGTCGCTGTAGTGAAGATCTCGACAGAGATTAGGTATGCAATTAGATCAGTGACAAAAATATAATATGATTATACACAATGCTCAACGTTTACCTGTGATGGTCAGGGTGTTGAATTCATTATTGCCGACATAATAAAGCTATCTACAGAGATGAACTCGGCGATATTGTTCAGGGTTTATTCAGAACGGTAGCCCCAAAGGTTATCCCTATTGCAAAGCAATTAGGAATGAAAGCCAACGACGTTGTTCGTGCCAAGGCTACGAACACGTACGGTGACGTTGCTGAAATGCACCCTCGACAATCAAAGACTCGCATCATTAATGCGACGTAAGCCGCAGCCAGTAAAATTACCCATCAATGCTAGCAAGTGTCAGTAAAATAATAAATCAAGCTGCAAATGAACGGTTGAAGGAAGTAACGGGTGAAGAAGCTCGGAATATAACTGCAAACGTGGTAGCAGGTAGTGATTTAGCTCGTCGTCGTCGCTGATGGCACATCATTTTAGACAACAGCGAATATAAATAAAAATGTTTAAGCGTGTACCTGATCCCTCATTTGATACGGATTCGCCAGTCCTCGAAGTTGAATTGGTGCGGATTATCAGTATTATTCTTATGAATCACGAAAACCAAACCAGCGTGGACGAATTGAAATACAAATCCAAGGATCATCAAAGTAATTTCTACCCGCTGAGGCATTCATTGAAGTTCAGGGTAAACTTGAAAAAGATGATAATACCTCATATGTAGCAAATGAACGATGTTGATTCGTTAACAATGGTACTATGGCGTTGTTTCACAGTGCTAGATATATCATTGATTGTAGATAAATCAAAGCATGTCTCGATAACGTTGATGTTGCTACGTCAATTATCGGACTGGCTCGATACAGCGATGATTATTCACGGTCCGCTTGCCCATACATGATGTTCGCGAAGGACGTTACTGACCACACTGGCAATAGGCATTATCTCATGGTACAATTAATACAGGCGAGCGCTGTTGATCCACAACAAGCTGGAATGATACCGCGACCAGGGGTGGGTGGTACTGCGACACTGAAGAGTAACTATCCAGAATTCAACCTGCGATTTTCATTACGACGATCTCAATTTAATGCCGATGGTGGATTTTCATGTGTGATATCGCTGTCACATATCTTCAGATTCTGCAGACTTGTTAGAAAAGTTATCTTCGTATCCAAACACTCAATAGCACTGGTTCGAAATGTCGCCGCCAACAATACGATCTTGTGCTCTGTAATTGGTTAGGGTGGTGCTGGTAAATTAACACTAACATAACTAGCATTATGGATGCCCAAGATGACTCCGTCGCTGAAAGAAGAACAACGATGGACAGTGTTGGTAAATCAACGTTGTTGTGGTTGACAATGACCACATACATATCTTCTGGTACAGCAGGAACATTTTCATGGCAGATCGCATCACAGCAAGAAATTTCAACACCATGACATATATTCGTGGCATTTCAGCGTGTCACCAGGTCTGACGATCAAACAACAAACCCAATGATATTTTATAGATTTCCCTGAGGATAAACGCGCATAAAGAACAATCGGAGGACACAATACTGAATTTGGACCAAAACAACGTTGCACGGGCGTATCATGTTTTGATGAAATACATGGGACGTGATCAGAATGTCGACTCCGGCCTGCATATATCCCAAGGATCACAGAGGCATGGAAAAGTATCATCTCCTTCAAGTATTTTCAGACATAATAATGGTTTCATCACTAGCAGTGGCAGTGGTCGTCATATATCACAGGGTATAGTCAACATCACAGCGACGATATCTGTGAAACTAGTATTTGATGCAGTCGATAGTATCTATCAAGAAGATCTTGGAAAATCCAAAAGAGGCGCGATAAGGATATTTTTTATTGCTTTATCCCTGAGGTTATCCCTGCGTTTTTATTTTATCAGTACCTGTTAATTTTGTTTATTTACGATGTCATGATCCGCTGTTGTCATGGATACATTTCAGACTTACTGATCAGAAAGGGTATCTCCTTGTTTACGTAGTGAATCATTATTGAAAAGTTTTTATGTGCGTGAGAGACCGTAGATCCCTAGCAATCTACGCAGAGTGTTCCGGCGATAGCCCCAAAAATATGCAAAACATAAGGATATATTATCTTATTTTTTTTTGTGGACCTGTTGGGCTTTATGTGGCCTAGGCATCAAAACATTCACTGCTTTTTTCCATAAATTTCTTTAGCTGTCTTACACGCGCACCTACAAAATTTTTTATTTCATATTCTTGAGGCAACGTTGATCTAATTTTCTCTATTGCCGCTGCAAGTGGAACAAATATTCAGCAACACATTTATCATCACTAACACTAGCAAGTGACTTTATCATTGCCTCCTGGAATAATTTGATGAATCTGTATTCTGCTTCAAGTGTATATATGCCTTCCTCACGTCGATGTTGCAATATTTCAAAATCATCCATGATTTATGTTTTAGGATCAAGTTGATTATTTTACGTCCAACAGGCATCTGTGTTGATCAATGCTAATTTATGTTTAGACACGCCCCCTTGTGAACCCCTAGATTGTCAAACGACTTTCTAGCATGTCCAGAGGGTGATCTAAGCGAACTTGAACTCCCAGGCATTATATATGTCTGATTAAATAATTAACATTGATCACAGATCACAAAATTGGATTTCAGATTATATTTACACCATCTCAACCAGGCCCGGTTGTCTCCCTATTTTTGTTTCGTCCGCTGCGAGATTCGAACATGTAATAATTTCAGCTATGTGAATGGTAGTTAGACTCGTTATCCATATCACCACGGCGCATGTTTTCTTGCATGTATGTCGGAACTCATACATAAAACCACACACTGGGAAAACCCAGTGAAAATGCCCCTCCCTATTTACTGGTATAATACACCCGCCATGTTAACTTCAGCCCGCCCACTGAATCAATAACCTGACTCGTGTATTATACCTAAGGGCCTTTCAGACCCACGTAACTATTTACCTGTACACGTTGAGCTTTTATACAAAGAAATCAATCTCTGACAGACAGATTGGCTTCATAATTATCAACACCGAACGCGCACATCAGCGCCTGATAACCTGTGGCAAATACAGAAATCGGGAGCTTGCGCAAACACATCTTCGTAAGACAACATTTTTTATTTCCACCTGGGATATATGTGAAAAAAGCCATATACAGACATACGAAAATGAAAGGACCATTCCCGATTCATTCATTAATCTGATTCATTCAATAATCTGACTGAGTTATTTTTGATCTGTGCCCATTTTAAAATTGAGGCGAGGCTTACGGTGTGCATAATTGCTGTTAGACCGTGAAATGGTCCAGTCGTACTATTTAGTCCCAGCATAGTTATCTCTCTTAATACATTGTACTGGTGTGGGACCCAGCCAATAATGACACAATTCATTGGATCCAAAGAATCTAGGCGGTTTAATTGTATATACTGAAATTTTACTTTTAGATTATACAGCATCGATAGCGCTAAATTGTTTATACCACCATACCGTACTGAAACTGGGTGAATACCAAAATATTTTCAAGCTGCGGTCATTGAAGAAAATTCTATTCTTTCACCTGTTTGTGGATTTACAGAGCTAACTGACCGCGCATGGTAGTTATGTTTTCCAGTATTTCCTCTATGGCTATTCTCTCTCTGTGTAATAGTCTGAAGATTTTCTAAACAATTATCAAGTTTATTGCCGTTAACGTGATAAACAGCAAGACCATCATCGATCAGGCCGTTAAAGCACTCATACAAATATATGATAGAAATGATTTCTCTTTTCCGCACCGATCATGAGGTAACCGCTATTAATAACCGATCGGCTTTTTAGTCGTTAGTGTCTAATCACACCAGCATGATTTGCCTCATAATTATCAAAGATGAGATGCCTTCTGAATTCTTTTACAACGTTTCCTTGCCCCATTTGTATAGTATATATCTTTTGTCTAAATTATAATTTAATATTACTAAGAAAAAATATTACAATTGGTCGGATTATTTTGCAATCTAATCATGGGTTTTCTAGGTAGAAAATCTACTGAGATAATCTTTAGCATCCCTTATTGTGGTCTCATTCGTTTTAGCACAGTACCGTTTAAAATCTCTGTATTTTTTGCTACCAAACAGTTTGCAAAGTTGAGATTCTCCTCTGACACCAATTCCGCATTTCACGCATGGTGTTGGCCTAAACTTTCTCGTCTAACACTCGCTTAAAGATAGCCACAGTAATCATAGTACCAAGACATGCCATATGGGGTTGTTGATCCAATCATCAGACATTTGTAAGTATATTCTGCTCGTGATGTCATTATATATTAATCTAGAATTATCTATAATTAGAAGATATATTTGCCTTATTTATATAATGACAGAACCCCATGAGGACCGTGCAAGATTATCCACGATCAAGCCGTCCAATCCTAGGTTCGATTTTTGATAGATTAACCGATAAGCGAAAGCACCCCATAGTACCAAATTTACAGTTATGAGGCTAAGGAGGAGTTTAAGAAAGATGAAGCAACGCACTTTTGGTCCATGTTCAGGATTCATCAAGACGATATCTTTATCGATCCTACAATGAATTACCAAAGAACAGCTTTGATTATCGATTATCGATTATATTGACGAACAAAGATACATTTTTAGAATAGAATTTATCGTTGCCGTCACTGATATCGATGACATAATATGGATTATCCATGACAAACGTGACCCTGTTCGGGAATCAAAACACCGCCAGGGTGTTGTCATGTTAAGTAAAAGTTCCAAACCAGAGATGCTGACTGGTATTGACAAGCCGTATTAGAGCGAACATATCCTATGACGGCAGTTGTTTTATCCATTGAACGATGAACCTGATATAGATGCTCTTCTTCCGATGAGGACTGCAACAACCAGTGTTATTCTAAATTGTGTAGCCTAGAGAATCACAGAACGTTTCATGAACGCGTTATGAGGAAATTGTCTAACAGATCTGTGAAGCAGAAAAATAAATGAATGGGCTGAAGGTGTACGAGAAAATAGCCAGAATAAAAGATATCGCCGAGTTGGAAAAGAAATTAAAATTACCGATACAAGTAAGACAATAACCAATGAGATCTTGTACGCCCCGAAGTATAAATCGAGGGGTTCCCCGATAGTAATAATTGACCACAACGCTCACGCATGGACCGAGAGTATAACAAAATTTCCACCCAGAAAAAAATGTTAGACTTTATCACGGTGATATTTTTGTCTGTATTTATATTACTAGCAAAAGCGACCCAGTGTTAGTCTGGTTTGTTTCAGAGTGCGGAGGACTTTGAACAGTCATGGATTTAATCAATGTGCATTACCGTCTTGTGAGCTTTGTCATACAGAATCTCTTCACGACCAAATGATTTAGGTTGCACTAACATACCAAGCCGACACAGATTAATAAATAAATTACTGAATAATTGTTTTACAATCTCATATGCCGTTGCTCACTTTTGCTGCAGAAAAATTCATGGCGACCAACACGTTTGGAATTTCTTGAAGATATTCAATGCTCATATGTTGAATATGGACACGGAGGTCTCTGGAATACTAAATTTGATTACAAGGACGTTATCTCGATTGACATGGCTGTATATTATCCCGGAAGCTTTCTTGGAATGGGTGAATTTAGGCCTTATTTTGAGAGATTTGGGCATCCGATACATGAAATGACTCAATTTGCGATAAATGGTCCACTGCCGGTGGATTTCCATGGAAATCTCACTGATTTAACTGGCCGAGACTGACATATTCGAATTTGCTGACAATGTTTATCGGGCATTCCTGCTTGGTTTGGTCGTTTAACAAACCAAATCCAGAGGTAAATATCACAGACTGGGGCACAAAGAAAAAAGTGGTTGGGCTTCAATAGTGCTATTGAGATATATAATTTATGCGAATATATTGTTATCGCTGACAGTGAGTGAAGTAATAATTTCGTATAGACCACAAACCTCGGTTTGGATGTCAAAGCATGAAGAGAAAAAGGATGAGAATTCATTTGTCAGGGATATAGGTCGGAACATCATTGGTAACTTTTCACATGGAGCATCATCTGGTAATAAGAGACATTGTACAGGATTGATCATGGATGAGGAAGTATTCAACATTATAATTGCTGATACGACAAAGAATGCTGCATTTGTGGATAGAGAACTTGTAAATCTATCAGAAGCAACTAAGCTAGCTACTATTATCAGTTTACTCATTTGAAATCTTTAATGCTTGCATATGTGTCAATAAGCCTGTTATAGATGATCAACCGACTTCATAAGGACGCTGTGAGAGTCGCCACAGCTTCATTTTATATCATCGAGTGAACAAGGGCTGCTAGATGAACTTGCCAGGGCACTGGCAAAAATGGTCAATTGTCTCAGCCGTCATTGGCCCCATCAGTATATGATCCTGTATCGTGGCATAAAATGGTTTGTCTTAATGGTCCTGGTGGTTCTGGTAAAACTACAAGCACATTAAAATTGTTTATAGCAGCGGAACAAAGTTCTGCACCCACCGACATGGTAGTGCTAACTCCAACTCACTGAGTTGCCAGGGAGATGAAGCAGAGCGGAGCGGAGTCTCATACTTATCACAGTTTCGTTCGATGGCGCGGCAAATCGTGGACTCCGGAAATGATGGATGAGAAATATATTCCTAATATCATCATCTATGATGAGATATGTACGGTATCTAAAGACAATTTAAAAATTGTTTCTTGATTGGCTGGCGAAGAAATCAACGGTGATTATCATGTGCGGCGATCATGGTCAACCATGACCTTTTGTCGTAGAATCACCACATTATTGGTTGAAACAATATGTCGATTACTACGAAGAAATGTTAGAGGACCACAGGGCCACAGATGAGTCATTGTAGAAGCTAAAAGCAAAGATGAGATTTGAATCCAACAAGACTCAATGCTTGATGATGCGTGAGTTAATTCCAGACTACGATTGATGATTTATGGAACTTATAGCGCCCTAATGACCTGATGATTGCATCCAGGAAAATAGTTGATGATTCACTTGAAAGTAAATTATTCTCACTTTACAAGGAAACATTTCCAGATCTACCGGTCATATTTATACGATCGCCCAGCAGATACCCGTCGACAGAATATTGACGTTGAAATTGCAGGGACGGGGAAAAACAACACCTCTTTCTTAATGATATTATTGTTGTCCCTGTGGATGTTGTTGAAAACGTTTTAGCGGAGCCATCGGGGAGTGCAAATCCGCATAGACTCTAGGATATGCAATAACCATTCATTCGTCACAGGGACTAACGATCTCAGATACCAATATCTGGACTGTCGATGATCGTGTCGAGTGGTCATATTTATGGTATTTGGCAGTATAAAGAGTTACAAAAATGTCTCAACTGCACAGGATGGCGTATAATGTGGAAGATAATCAACCTCAGAAAACCAACGAGACTTCTGATATGGTTAAAACAATTAGCTGGTTATCAGCGTGATGATAAAAAGAATAAATCCAAGTTTGATCTTGATGTGAATTTATCTTGACGCTGAAACAACGACAAAACAATCATTGTGCTTGCTGTAACACATTAATGTTGTGGTAGTATTTTCCTAATGGCCCACGACAATGATAACCTGTCTTGAATGTAACAGACGCCGAGGAGCTAGTGCCTTGATTTGCTAGCGAATCGATGCTGATGGTAACTGTGCATTTTCAGGAATTACTTGTAATTGTTCACGTACACATCCACGCTGAGGAGCCGTTGAATCAAGTCTGTAGATTGCAGGCTTGCCTGCAGATCTTACCACGCTGAAAATTTTATGTATGGTTACTCTCCAAGTAGGACCAGTTGCTCTTTTGTAACCACCTGCAAGTTCGCCAGGGTCATATAAATACCTGAACTTCACGTTACTGAGTAATGGTTGTTGTGAGGAAGACTCACGTCGCTTAACTGGTATGTGTTTCTGCGAGATTGCATTGATCGGTTTCATAGAAATTTCACGCGTAACTTCATTGTCTTGTAATCCATTCAAGAGACCTGTTCATGCTCAGCAATTCCTGTGCGTACTGATGCCCAAACAATCGCTCAGCAAATATTCGATTAAATCGCTCAACGAATAACTGATATTGATGTAACACGGTTTGTCCTCGTCTGATTTTTTAACCTTATGTTATTGCATCAGCGATGTTAATGCACGATGAAATTCTTTGCCAGGATCAACCTGTAGCAACTGTGATCATCGCAGACCGCCACGTTGATAAATTCGTTCAAACTCGGCTGCTACTTCAGTTCCTGTTTTAGTTGATAATGGTTCAGCTTCTTTGTATCTACTCGCAACGTCGACGACGCGTATTTATATGTTCGCGAACGGAGTTTACTTTTACAATTGATAGTGTCATGGGGTAAAAATAAAATATCTGCCTGACGAACTTCGTTGGGAGTGCTAAAATCAAACCGTCGGTGCTGAACCGTTTTAGGTGGCGGTAGATAAATTTGTAATATTGCCTGTCGGGCCAACCACGTGCGACACCTGTTGCATGAGCGAGTTTGCTAATCGCTGCTCTACTCCTCCAGTATCCTCTTGGACTATAATAAACTGACTCCATTATTATAATTATCGGACAATTAACTGCCAGCCCCCACTGCTAACTTATCACTCATCGCCGATCTTATCAACCTATTGGCGAGCGATTCTCTGATAGATCTATTTTTTACAAACTTCAGCGAGTGAATCAACTTCACGTCTGCGATATGTCGTTGTTGTAGATCTTAATTTTTATACAAGACATCATGAACATGGCACGCGTGATCAATCGCATTTACCAGATATTCTCCTGGTTTTGGTTGATTTCTTTCATCGAGCCTAATACCAAGTCGAGTTCCAGGACCACAATAATTATATCAATGAAGATGCTTCTCACCCGAATACTTAGCCCATGGAGTTCCTGATAATTTTCAGAGTGCCTTAGCGATATCACCACCGCGTGACGTCTCTCGAGACGACACAAATTTGTAATTTTTTTGTACCACATTTCACGACAGTACCTGTAAGTGCACGTCGACGATTCTTCGTCGTTGTTGCTTTTAATACCTTAATACCGTAATTACTTTGCATCAAACACGATAATAACTCATATACTTATCATATTTCTACAGTATGAATGTGATTGACTTCTCAGCAACGCTAAAGCAGGATCCAGTTTAGCATCATCCGGCATTACCTAACTCTATTCGTGCAATTGTCATTGGTCCATCTGGGTCTGGTAAAACTAAGCTGCTACTCAACCTGATAATGAGATGGCTCAAATGGGATAAACTTTATTTAGTGGCATCATTAGCAGATGACCAACACTGCTATAAAGTTTGTAAGGAATTCAATGAAAATGCAAAGTTACTAGAAAAGGATGACGATGATGACAATGATGTTAATAATGTTATTGAATTTATCACTGAAATCGATGATGCACCATCAGTGGATGACCTTAACAGTAGTATTAATAATCTAGTGATATACGACGATGTTATGCTCGACAAACAAACAAATCCAGCCAGAATATTTTCACGAGGCAGGCATAAAAACACAGACCTGAGTTACGTCACGCAACGATGTGTTCAGATTGCTTAAGTCATCAGGGATAACTATAATTTTCTAATGGCATTTAATGGCGTTGACACACACACGCTGCGGAATGTTCACCAGATCTGGTGCCTCAGTGACATGAACACGATTAAATTTAAAAACTTCTTCTCACATGCTCAAAGAACTCCATATGGATTTGTTACAACAAATTTACACGATCATCGGACACGATATCGCATTGGCATCGATAGAATCTCTGTTTGAGCAACCTGTCACCCGTCAGCGCTACTATCGTTTTTACCTCAATTCCGCTAAAACAGCAGCAGGGAGGGTGAGCGACGAACACGGATGTCTCGGGTAGTGAACGATGACGGTGCACTGAAATTTGACATACAAGGTCAGGCAGAAAATAATGTGGTGGGCTAACTGACACGTTTGAGGCCTCGGTTTATCTTTCTTAACTTTATATGTCAATTTTTGGGTGGTCGCGTTGATTTCATAAATGGGACCTTCCCATTGTGGTCTGCTCAGCCTCCCGCCAAAAAACCGAGTCGGGTATATTCTTAGCAGTCTCATTTTGTGAAATTGAGGATTTGTAACGTGCAATTGTCTCTAACTGATTTTATCTAATTGATCTTCTCTAAATCGTAGACCTAATGGTCTCTTCAGCCCCTGCTGTTTCTACGAAACCCTTTCGAAGATATTTAGTATACTCTTTGGGTATAATGAAATAGATCTCTAGAAGAACAACTGTACTCAGTTTCCTGTGAACTAAGATTTGCCGGTGAATCTGGAAAAGACGTACACTCCAGGGGATCCCACTAATCTCTCGTACAAAGGAAAACGTTTACACGTAACAAACCTTATGTAACCCTTCTATAATGTGCTTAGAAATCGTTAGGCTCATGCGTGTTTATTCTTCGTAATGTATTATCAGCACCAGTTCTTTTCAGATTTCAAAATTCCATTTAATTAGAACTTTAAAGCTGATTGTCCATTCAGATACAATCAGTCTTGTACAAGTTCAGAATTCCGCCTAAAATATTTAGAAATTAGGCATACTCTGTCGTCGCAGATATTTTGTTTTCATTTGAAAACGCATTGATTAAGAAGGTCTGTTTTTTAAAAAAAAATGTAAAATATGCCCGTTCTGTTAAAAGTACTGCATTTGTCTACATTGTACTGCGACTTGTACTGAACCCACTTATCTGATTTCGTAACATTTTTAAACAACTAAAATAAATGTTTATTTTAAACACACGTGTGATACATACCGCAGGAGTAATTGTCCCAAACATTATATTTATATAACACACTTCATGACTGGATTTTTCACAACGAGTAAGAGTCGCAAACAGTAATCATCTGAGGACCTGTTGGGTGAGAATAACTCAACAAAACTGGTGCATATGAACTATACAATATTTCACTTATACGCTAAAAAACCAGAGAAGGAGAAAGTACAAATGAGAAAAGATCGAGTGTGGAGGAACTGGATGACAAGTCGACTGACATACTGAAACTGGGATACAGAAATTGACATATCGTTTGTCTGAGGCGTATGAGAGAGAGAGAGAGAGAGAGAGAGAGAGAGAGAGAGAGAGAGAGAGAGAGAGGCAGAGACAGAGAGAGACTTTCGTAGTAAAAAATCATCCTGTTTCGTGAGAATGGCAACAAGCACAGTATCGCTAATATCTTGCAAACGAAATAAATGACTTACATTTTCATAATCGGTGGTTACTTTTAAATACAGAATACAACAGGAGACTTATGATTAAAACATAACTGGGATGCTTATCACGCAAAATGTAAATTGCAGAACCAGTGTCTAAACAAGATTTACAGACTTGCAAATTACATTACTGAACCCGGGTCTACCCTTGATTCTCCTAATTGGCCATTATCAAAACATGAATGATGTGAAACACAGTTTATGTTATGGACTGAATTTTATGTTAGATTTGACAAGGATGAGATGGCATTTAGTCCATAATGGTTTCTATAATACATAAAAAGGCACTTGAAATGCATCGTGATGTACTTGATCTTCGATTACGCCATTACGGTACCATAAATATGTTTCCCCTCAAGAACATTTCGGTCCTGGGAATCACTTCTATTATATGAGAGCTGTCATCATTCTTTTTGATTTGCCCTTGGGGGAAGGACTGTGTAGCTACTTCCCTCTTTAAACAAAATGCGGAATCAAGGAAAAGAATATTTTGTAATGACCCGATGATTCCATGACGTTGTTGATAAATTTGTACCGAAAATCTATGGTAATCACTGTTTAAAATATCGATGACCATATTAGCACCTATTTTCTATCTTATTCTGAAGACCTGCATTAGTTCAAGTGAAAATCTGCTCATCAATAAAATTTCGGTCTAAAAGAATATCGATTGGGAAATATTGGATTCCAGGCAGCAAAGACCTAGGGACAAATTCACCAAATCATGAAAAAATTAAGAATATGTGGCGAGTAACTTAATTGGAAATAGAATTATAACTTGCTCAAAAACGACACTCTTCCGAAATATTTGAGCTCGATGGTCCAGATTAAAAATACATAAATAAATAATAAATAGGGAAAGAAGGAAAGGATCGACATTCATTTCTTCTCATATATGATATCAGCATTTTCAGTTTTTTTTCTGGGCAAATAACTCTGTGAACACACTTGTCAACATGAATATTTAAAACGAAATCAATGCCCAAGGCCGATAAATGAAATGTCTTCTTATGGCTAAACACTGCAGTTGTATGGCATAAAATTGCAACATATGCAAGGACCTTATAATATACTGCTGTTCTAATTAAGCCAATAAGTTTATGTGTCTACTCCCTGTGTCCTGTACATCAAAATACACGGTTTACTCTAACCGTGTAACCGTCACCTGTAAAATTACCCACCTTAGTCATTTTCGAAATATGTAAAACCAGGCTTAGATAATATAGAAAATCTATGTTGTAATGCAGTTTGTGGAACCAATTTCTAACGCAAATGAAGATAATTGACAAAATAAATCAGCATTGCTACTGGATGGTATTGGTATATGAAATAATTATATTCATATTTATGGCCTAGTCAAGTGACAGAATATTGACTTTGTGTCAGGGACCATGTTGATTATAATATTAGGGATTAATTTTAATTTTCGATTATTTTCTTTCCAGCACTTATATGTTCGTACTTCCTTACACACTACGGCCCAGGATACCCCTCTCCCTGAGGGGAACGATTCTGAAGCCAGATATTGGGCCAGTAAACGTGACTGCGTCATGATATTCCTGGATCTGATGGTAAGTTATTATTCTTGTTCTTGTTCTTGTTATTATTATTAGTTGTAGTAGTAGTAGTAGTAGTAGTAGTAGTAGTGGTAGTAGTAGTAGTAGTAGTGGTAGTAGTAGTAGTAGTAGTAGTAGTATCATTATCAGTTTTTTGGCCTCTTCATATACTGGTAGTAATATCCTCCCCAAAAAGTGGCAAAAATGTGTTGTACTGAGAGTGTCAGATTTATGGAAGTCTCTGAGTGTATGTTAATTAACCTTTTATTCAACTTATACGAAATCCTACGATCCTACATAAAGGGCTGCATGTACCATTTTTGTCATGCTTGCATACCTACATGTACACATATTGCAAGACAGATACAGTCATTCGCACAAAATGCAAGAATGTTAGATAGCGACAAATCTACTAAAGTGCTATAAAACATATGTTAAAACCTGGAATACAAACAAATAAATTAGCGCATTTCTTCTATTCTTAACAGGTGCCTCAGGGCCTTGGATTAGGAACATATGAAATCCACATAGAGGGGAAGGCCCCGGTATCTTTCAAGAATGTTTCCTATATTGCCTATAATCCAAAGAATGTTTTGATCTTTATACAAACTGGAAAAGCAATATACAAACCAGGACAAACAGGTAACGATCTCTGCCTCTGTCTGTCTGTTTTCCTTCTTTCTACGAAACATAACACCTATACGTATTGTCTCCTTTACACTGCAGAAAATGCGATTTACAATTTAAGCTTATCCATCGTTATGCAGAATTATTGCTTTCAAGAATATAAACATGACTTCATCTATGTGTTTCCTCTTCATTTCCTTGTCATATGAAAGCAGTAATTTAATATGAATTTATTTTTCTGATTTAAAGTGCAGTTTAGGATCTTGGAGGTTAGTATTGATCTGAAGGTGGTAAAAGGACAGATGGACATTGATTTGACTGTAAGTTGCTAACGTTAAAGAACTTCTTTGTATTCGGGAGTATTTGTAGTAAGTGATACTATCTACCGATACATTATATCAAATGTATACATTTTTTTTTCTCTCATCTGCCTAGGAAAAACCAATTCCTGAGGTTGCGACAGTTAGTGTATGTGCCAGATGCCGTGTTGTCCACACCGTCCTTAACGTCCGCAGACATTAGACACGATTGCAAATGGACATAATGTCCACACCGTCCTTAACGTCCGCAGACATTAGACATGATTGTAAAAGGGCATAATGTCCACAAATTGCTAATGGTCTTCTGATCGAAATATGAGTCTCCTAAACAGACTTGAAAAAAAAAGAATAAATCATTGGGTCGATACTTTGGAACTATTTCTTTGAACTGGTAGAACTAATTAATTTTAAAAGACTCGCATTTACCGTTCTTAAGTTTTCTTTTCTTTCTCGCATTTGTCCATTATTGTATTTATTGTTCTTCTCATTTATACTATCGTTTTTTTGTGAAAGTTTTCTCTATTCTTCATATGTTGAATGTACCTAAGGTCTCTTCCGTGGAAAGTGTAATGTGCTAAAGAATAATTCCCTAAGCAAGCAGGAAATATAGAGGTAAACAAGAAAGAAGACCGATAGAAAAATAATGCTACCAGTTTACATTTATTTATTTTCTACATTTTCACTGCATGTTGTGTTGAATTTTTGGCATGTGACATAAATAAGCAGATCAATGTATGCCAATAAGTGCAATTTATTGAGAGAATCCAAGAATGATTACAACTATGATAATAGTGGTCCTTGTCTCGGATTGGATAAACATAATTTGTCTGTCAGAATTTGTTTCATACCCAATCAGTCCAAAACCAGATGTCACAGTAACTAATGTAATTGAAAGGAAAACATTTGAAACAGAGAGAAATTCCGAAATAAAACACTTCATTTATTCAATTACTTTGCTATTAAATCTGCCTTATCCATGAAGAGAAAACATTGCAATCACACTTTATTCTTTAGTACTTTATTTCATATGAATCTCTGTCATCATTAAAACCTTGTAAACAAAAAGACTAGAACAAACAAAGGAAATCTCAAATGCAACCATTAGTTTCGTTACCATATCATTCAATTTTTGTGTCTAGGACCCTAAAGGCAACAAGATCAACGAATGGAGAGGAGTTGAAGATCCCAATGGGGTATTTGAGGGGCAGCAGATCATGTCAGATCAACAAGTTCTAGGAGACCGGAAAATAACAGTGGTCATGAATATAAGTCCATCATCATCATCATCATCATCAACAACAACAACAACAACGTCGTCTTCGCCTCCATTATTATTATTATTAGTAGCAGTAGTAGTAGTAGTAGTACTAGTAATAGTAGTAGTAATAGTAGCGATCACAAATTATTAAGAAGGTATTTTTGACTGACCTCTTTTTATCTCGTTTGAATTATTATTATTATTATTATTATTATTATTATTATTATTATAGGCTGATGCTATTGTTGTCAATATGTTTCTACATACAAATTTTAGTCAAAGAAGGTTAAGCGTCAGATTTCTTAATATTTAACTTTCAGAAAGGATTCTGCCCAAAAATATATAAACTTTTCCGTTATAATGTACTGAGACCTTGTTGTTTCGTACTAACACCTTGCTGTCACAATGTACTCAGACATTACTCTTACTATGTTTTGACACCTTACTGTTACAATGTACCAAGATGTTATTGTAACTAGGTAGTGTTACATGACTGCTACAATGTACCAAGACATTACTGCTACTATGTAGCAATACATTCCTGCTAAGCATCAAGGCATTGCTGCTAATATGTACCAAGACATTAATTCTATTAAATTTCTTCTACTATTTACCAAGACATTACTGCCACTCTGTATTAAGTCATTATTACTTCTATGTAGCAAGAAATTGGTTCCACTAACGTATCGTGATATTACTGCTTCTATGTGTCAAGACATTACAATGAATATCTACCAAGGCATTACTGCTACGATATGCCAAGGAATTGCTGCTACTATGCACTTAGACATTTTGTAGCAAGATGTTATGTACCAAGACATATGTACTAAGACATTATGTACCAAGACATTATTTACCAAGAATTTATGTACATAAACATCATGTACGAAGACATTTTGTAACAAGACATTATGAACCGAGGCGTTTTGTACCAAGACATTTTGTACCAAGACATTTGCTTCCAAGACATTATATACCAAGGTATTTTGTACCAAGATATTATGTACCAAGACATTATGTACCAAGGTATTTTGTACCAAGACATTATGTATCAAGGTATTTTGTACAAAGACATTATGTACCAAAATATCATGTATCAAGACATTATGTACCAAGACATTATGTACCAAGACATTATATACCAAGACATTTTGTACCAAGACATTATGTAGAAAGACATTTTGTACCAATACATCATAAACCAAGACATTTTGTACCATGGTATTAGGTACCAAGACATTACGTACCATGATATTATATACCAACACATCATGTGCCAAGACATTTTGTACCAAGGTATTAGGTACTAAGACATTATATACCAAGACATTAGGTACCAAGACATCATGTACAAAGACATTTTGTACCAAGACATTATGTAGAAATACATTTTGTACTAACACATCATGAACCAAGACATTTTGTACCATGGTATTAGGTACCAAGACATTGCTTACCATGATATTATGTACCAACACATCATGTGCCAAGACATTTTGTACCAAGGTATTAGGTACT
Organism: Megalonaias nervosa; assembly: GCA_016617855.1. Taxonomy (NCBI): domain Eukaryota; kingdom Metazoa; phylum Mollusca; class Bivalvia; order Unionida; family Unionidae; genus Megalonaias; species Megalonaias nervosa. The sequence continues at coordinate 18,734 of JAECUM010034308.1, forward strand.
AAGACATTATATACCAAGACATTAGGTATCAAGACATCATGTACAAAGACATTTTGTACCAAGATATTATGTACAAAGACATTGTGTACCAAGACATTATGTATCAAGACAATATGTACTACTACATGCACGTAGCAAGATATTATTATTACTCTGAACATTAAGTCTGAAGGATATGTACTTTGTGAACTATAGAAAAATGATTAAATGTATTTTTAATATTTTCCTTTAAACTGTAAGCTGATTTCTTGATGCTTGTTCTAAAGGATATATGTAAAGGATATGTACTTTGTGAACTATAGTAAGATGATTACATATATTTAAGATTTAGGTGGCTGGTCAAGGGTGAATGACACCGGTCATTTCTGATGGATTTAGACATAATTGCAACTATTGCAGCATACAGTTTTGTTTTTTTTGGGGGGGAAAAATTAAGTCTATAAAATTGCGAACCCATCGGGATCTACATGACTATTACAATTTAAATTCAGTGAAACATTCCTAAGCCGGTTCTTCTGTAAAACGAATATATCTACAGTTTGTTCACCTATTTGTTCGCTATAGAGTGGCTGTTACTAGAGCTGGGTACCACGAAAAACTTTGAATCGCGGTATACCGCGGTATTGCTGAACATATCGTGATACTCACAACGATACACCGCAGTTATATTGGGGACCAACATTTCAGTGTTCTGGGGCAGGAGCTTGACACCTTTTTGTTTAATTTCCGTCTTTCAGTAGCTGCAAAATATATCTTGCTCCGATTTATAGCAAAATTACACCATAATATATCCAGGAGATTATAAAGAACCTATTTCAGCTCAAAAGAAAAACACACCCCCTCTTCCTCCTCCCGAAAATTAAATGGCCGGGACGTTATAATAGATGAATACGCTATGTGTATGTTAATTGTTGTATAAGCTGTAATATAAAACCTGTGACTAAGTGGCATGATTGTGCCTGCATTATAACTGATACTGTCAGAATTGACATTAATGGGGAGCCCAGGGGTGGGGGTTGAGTTGTCTAAAGCACTCGCCTTTACCGACTGCTATCTCACCTCTTTCTACTGGGTTCGAATCACGGGCTCGGCCGAGGAGGGTATGTGAGAAAGCTTGCCAGTAGCTTCCTATGGGTGGGTGGTTTTTACCGGGATTTCCCCGTGTTATTCCTCCATCAGTTATATTGGCCGCCATGAACATATGGATAATAATTGGCATGGAAAGTTTGAGTGGGATGCCAACACCCACACAAGATATTTATCAGAGAGAGGCAGTAAACATGAAACACTTGTCAACAAGTGAGAAAATATTTAGTTGGCTTAAGAAATTAGCTAAAATTCAGACTGAAAACAAGCGTGCACGTGAAAAAGCGTTAGATGATTCGCAATCTTACAGTGAATGTACATTCACATTTGCTATTAAATAAATAAAACATTGGCATGCACTGGAAGAGAAATTCAGAGATATAATTGTTATTCTTAAATCAATGATTTTCCTCTTGTAGATTGATGGTAAAACCACGTTTGAAGTCACCGCCAAAGAAATGACGGAAATAGATTTATATCCTGCTTACCGCTATGTGACATTTGAAGCCAGCGTAACAGAAACGTTGACTGGTATAACTCAGTCAGGATCAGGAGATGTAAAATTTGTCATTTTACCACCATTTCGAATGGAGTTTCACAAAGAAACTGAAGTCTTCAAGTCTGGAATGATCTATACATCTTTCGCATGTTTAATATTCATATTTTTCTATATGTTCTACGTGAATCAAAGTTAGTAAAATTATTCTCTTTCAGGATAGTGTGCATGTTATGCAAATTTAAGCATAAAGTTATACTTCTCTTTGAAGTTTTCTTTCTAAATCTGAAACTGAATTGTAAGAAAATATGGCTTAAACTTCGTATATCTTTGGTACAATTGATTTTTCGATATAATGTTATTTCTTTTATCTATGATGATTACATTATTGTCGCGAGTATAGCATTTATAATATGTTAAATACTGAACACAACAACTATGCATATTTGGTTCTAGCATTTTAAACTGCTAAATCAGAATTACATTGCGACTAAATTCTCATAACTGAAGCTTGAGTGCATCTAGAAAACAAGTGTATTCTTTGAGTTTTACAGATATAAATTTGGCAACAATATTGTATATTGCAATTGCAGCTTAAAATGTCAGTAGTGTAGTGGGGCACTATAGCGACAATGGGAAAATATATTACAAACCCAACCCCCCAACCCCCCGGGGCACTATGGCTCAACGATTTAGAGGCCCAAAACCACAGCCTCGGGCACTATAGCGACAATGGGAATTTTGTATAGCGACTAGCACACCCTGGGCCTGTATAGCGACAAGAGGAATGGAACAGGTAGGGTGACGTCACGGTACTGCACATTGGCAACAATGTAGCAATGTAGTACCGTGACATCATGCCACCTGTGTCATTTCTATATACAAACACGAATCAGTCGAGTTCGTGTTTTAGTAGAGTATGTGTTATATATATTTTTTTTCCCATAGATTGATGAACATCAATCTATCCTACACAAATTATAAAATCATCTAAACAAATTTTTTAGGGAAGAGAATAATGTTTTAGGGAGTTAATTTATAAAATCGAATAAAAAAAATTTTTAGGCAAGAAAGAATAAATATCTTTTCGAGACATATGAAGTGGCCCTGAAAAGGGCCTTTTGGTTTTTGTCTTCTATTGTCTCCATTTTTTCCACCAGCTCTTCACTTTTCCAATGATTCCTTTCTTCTTCTTTTTCTTTTCTTCGTCTGGAATCCAGTCAGGATGTCCCATCTCTCTAAACTTTTCCTGTACCTTCGTCCAGTTTTGATTTAGTCTATCAAACTCCTCTTTCATTATTGGTTTTCCTTCTCCTTTCTCTCTTTTGTCCAGGTGTCTTTGATTTTCGTTACCTCTTCTTTCATTACTTGTTTCATTAGGTCTTCAGATTTCCTTAATTTCTCTAATCCCCACAGGACAAAAGACCACTCCGTAAAATTGGCTTGCTCTTCTAAAAAGCACCTCACTTGGATGACATTATCAAGTGCGTATTTCAATGTTCTCACTCTCACATATTTACGATGGATAAAGCCTCTTATTTTTTCCACCTCCTCTTCTATCATCCCTGCCACCTGATCCCTGGCTACTTTCAGGCTAGTGACTTGACTGGTCACAAAGTCTTGGCAGTCTGGATAGTTCCATTCCTGTTCTAGCCTTTCCACTGCGTAGGCTGCATCCATTATCCAAAAATAACTGTCTCTTAACTTGTTAAACAATACGTCAAGTACGGACGTGAACGAAAACATCCCTTACACTCACTTCACATATGATATACTATCCACACCAACGAACGCGAAAGCATAAAACACACACCTGTTTACTATCCACACCAACGGACGCGAATTCATAAAACACACATATCTACTATCCACACAGTCGGGAAGAGAAGAACAAACACACATATCTACTATCCACACAATCGGGAAGAGAAGAAAAAAACCACATATATCTACTATCCACACAATCGGGAAGAGAAGAAAAAACACACATATCTACTATCCACACAATCGGGAAGAGAAGAAAAAACACATATATCTACTATCCACACAATCGGGAAGAGAAGAAAAAACACACATATCTACTATCCTCACCACGAACGCGATAATGAAAGCTAGACTTTATGGAAAAATAATTTTTTTCTTAAACTAAATGATTTGAGAATGCTGACTTATCAATTTGCTTAACAATAATCATCTAGTCACAATGAAGTTGGGGACATGCATTTAAACTATCTCTGACTAGCTGACTTTTGAAAAAGAGTTTAGAATACTTATTTATATTTGTTTAATTCTTTTCCAAATAATAAATAGTTATCAGCCTTCTGTAATTTTCAAGTAAACAAGCAGACAATAGATGATAAACACCGATAGGGTTGCTAGTATTTACGTTGATTGATTAGGCATTTAAAGAAATAGAAATGGCTATAATCATTATGGATAAGTGCTTTATTAAGCATTTCTGTAAAATAAATCTCACACGAGTTACAATATTAAGATATACATGTATTACCTAATTACCTTCAACATGCATCAAAATATTCTTTGAGAAGCCGATTGTTTATAGTCTGGAAGCCTGCATTAAGGCTTGAAGTCCGCGAATCCCATATATATATATATATATATATATATATATATATATATATATATATATATATATATATATATATATATATATATATATATATATATATATATATATATATATATATATATATATATATATATATCAGTGTCTTTGATTATAGAAATCATAATGCAACTGCACACATACCGTTACAACGAACCATATTCTTGTAGGTTACTTGGTCTAAGTTCAATTTCAAGGTTTTCATCCAGCCCAAATTCTTTTCCTCTCTCACCCCAGGTTTCTGAGTATTTTGACCCTGATGCATGAGAGGGGAGGGAGAACGGAAAGCAGAGAGGATTACGATGAAATTGTGTACCATATTAAAATTCATTTAGAAAACAGGGATTATTAATATTTTTTATCGTTATTTTCATACGTCACTAGTGATTAATGAGTGGACAGCACACAGTTGCAAGGGTGCAGTTGCAAGAATGTTTATATATGCGAATTATTGCTTCATGGGCGGATCACAATTCGATATACCAACAGTATTGGTATATCAAATTGCTTTATACCAACACTCTATAAGTGACGTTATTTTTATATAATGAAACGTAACTGACAAGTTAAAATATAAATATATAGTTCCTGCTGTCAAAATTTGATTCACATATTCATGTTATATCACGGATTACAAAATGGAAATTATGTACTCTAACAGGGATAGACTGATTACCGAAACTGTGGACCATTACGTAAAAGAAGATTGCGATATATGTAATCATACATAAAGGTGACGAAATGTGTACTTTGGGGAGATCGCAAAGTATGAAAATTGCAGAACATAAAGATTTATGAACTGTACTCGACTTCTCTTAATTTTTTGCCTTGCTCGCGGGATAATGCCCGGGACTAATATGAACTTCTTCTGGCATCAGGCAAGTCGAAAACCCTAATAATAATAATAATAATAATAATACGAGGGTATATTATTCTGCATCAAATTGAGGACTTGTACTGGTAACTGATGACGAGATTTACAACTATAACCATTGTACTAGATGGGCGAGGGGAGAACATAAAATCAGATTCAATTATATTTTATTCCTACTTTTTGAACATCTGACATCATTAGTATTCAATTTTTAACATGTAATATATTGCATTGAAACAGTTTCAGATCACATATCGTAACAAGTTCATGATCTCTCCTCCAAGAAGATCAAACTAATAGGACCAAAGCAACACTGTTGTGTTCATATTAGACATAAGATCAGCACCATATTTGTTTAGAGTGATGCATTGTTACAGTGGTATTTGGCAATAAAAACAAAACTGGTGGTGGCGTGTCCTTGTACATATTATACAGGTGGTACAATGCAAGGATTTATTCTCTTAATATAAATGTTGGAAGTAGCAGAGACTCTAGATACCGCTGAAATATAAAAGCGCAGCTTTAAAAACATGTAACAAACGCTTGTGATGTATATTTAATTTATATTTTGTTGGCTTTTATCCATGATTATTTGTCACGTATATCTAAATTGTAAGACTGACCTTGGTCAGTAATTGAGTTTAATGCCTACCTGACAAAACTCTTATTGTTGTGTAAACAATATAATTGTCACGTTTCCTATGCCCCAGCTATAACGACATGTAAAAGCAAGCTATAATCTTCTTGTCTTGAATAGTTTGATATCCAAACATTGCCGCGGGGCGAGTGTTAAACTCTTATGCTAGGCTACCTGACAGGCCGGAGACCGGAATCTTGAATCGGTACAGGCGATAGATCGCACCACTTCACACCTATGTGTTACAGCTTAGTCCTAAGATCAGAGGGAAGCCCGCGGGATGTGTGGGGCGCGTTCTTGTCCGTCCCCACGTTGACAGACAGCGAGAGGGACATTGTCCGCTAAGTTTGATTGGATCGGTTCATAGCGATATCCAATCGGAATTGAGACAGAGGGTGTGATTACAATGCAGGCCGAATTATAACTTTCCGAGCTCTAAGAAAAAATTTAGTTTTGTCTAGGCAAATTGCTGAGCAATAGGGTTACTCCGAAAGAAGCCATTCGTAATTTGGTGGTAAAACTTAGAGGTAGATTCTAAGGAAAGACAAAGGTTCGAAAATGAAGCTTTTTAGGGGACAGAACTCCCGGTTCTGTTGAGTCCCGAGTCTCCAAGAGGTGGAGGCGGAATTGAGACTAGCCGAACAGTCGAAGTCGACAGAAGTCTAGTCGGTGGAGAGAGTGTGGAGGAGGAGGAGGAAAAGGAGCCTGGAGGAGAAAGTGGAGAAGGAGGAGGAGTATAGAGCAGTCGAGGAGGAGGAAAATGAATTTGGAGAAAGTCGGGGAGGAAGAGGAGAAGGAATTGTGAGAAATAGGAGAGAGAAGAATACCAAAGTAGAATACAAGGACGTGTGGAAATCAATCTCACACTGTTAATCAAGTGATGCAGTAGGCTGTTAAAGGGTCGAGCGGAAGAAGTGTAATTGGAATTTTTAATCATCTGGCTATTGACTTGTTATTGAATTGTTATTCATTGAATTTTACCCTTTTTGTATATTTAACCATCTAACCGTCGGCATTGCTGACTGGGTACTCGGTGCTTTACATCAATCTTTCACTAAATTTAACTTCCAACAAAATCGAGCCTGGGTGGGACTTCTACAATAGTTTAAATGAAATATTGGGAGCACCTCGCTCCACCATAAAAAATCCCCACAATAATACATAGCTAATATTTTTCCGATTTTGGATTATATATTAAGATCATTATTACTGGAGGTAAATATGTTTACTTGAATCTGAATTTAGGACACTGGTGTTCCTCATGAAAATTCCAAGTGTACCTGCTGCATTACATTTTCTTAACTTAAGTTTTAGTAAGAGACCTGACCTTGTTTAAACCTTAAAATATTCTCAAAATAACCTTCAACTTAGTACTGCTATTAATTTTTGGGTTTTTTTAACAATGGGAGAAGTAAACAGAATTTCTCTATTGTATATGATGTCTTAACATCAGTTTCTGAGGACTCAATTTAGGTTGTGTTTCAGTTAATATTGCAGAGGGTTCATTTCTTTAAATTATTCACTGAAATTTCAAGGTGCTCATTATTACTTCTTGAACTAAATCACTATTTTGGAATTGTACTGAATTCATTCAAAGGCGTTTTTGATTATATCACCATGATACAGGAAGACTGTTGGCATATTAACACATTCGAGGCTACTGACATATCATCAAGTTCAATATTGAAATTTGTTCGGATCACTACTGGAATTCATTTGAAGAAGAGAAATACAAATGCAATTGCAGAAAGAGAGTTGCTGAAAGGAGAGAGAGAGAGAGAGAGAGAGAGAGAGAGAGAGAGAGAGAGAGAGAAGATATGTAAATGGAGTGTGTGTAATTTGGATGTTTATTGTAGCCTTAACAATTTTTCAGTCCTATCGCAAACAACCCCTCCCTTTACATACAAACTCATGTTTTGATGCTATCATAAATAATAGGTTAGTACCAATTTTTAGAGAAGAGGAAGTAGATCAATATGGCCAAGATAGCATTGGGATATATTTTTACAAAGTGTACTTATGGGCAAAGCTAATAAAATCTACACTTCGCGGTCATTACAACAAAGTGTTAATTATGATGTGGTTAAGGAATGTATCTTGCGGAGTTAAGAGTTGGTACCTGACGTATATCAACACAAGTTAGGAATTTAAAAACGGAACCTGGACAGACCCATGTCAAATTTTGCAAGAGAAAAAGAACAAATACTGGATCAGTGGTGCTTGGTCATAAAAGGTTGATCAAGATTAAAATAACCTCAGACAGCTTATATTAGTTGAAAGGTTCAAATATTGTGTCCATAGTGACGACAGGACCTAGAGTGGCGAGTAAAAAGTTGAAACGCTAGAAAATGCTGCTTATACAGCTGATGATTATTCCCTGACTCAAAAGTTTCTTTTGTCTTTAAATTTTCCTCTCAGCAGTTTTTCTGGTAAAAATCATCTCATTCTCGTATCAGTACTCGCAAGTCTGAGTCTGGCACGTTTTAGATATCATAATTATGACAAGACTGATAAGGAATCTTTATCTCGACCTACGTACACTTATTGCAACAAGAAAGTGCAGGTTATTTCTGATTGCTACAGATGGAAAAATAAGCAACATAATAAAGACAGATTTTCCAAATGTTCTTATTTTAAGAGGTCAACGTCACAGTCATGTATTGAAAGTAATAAATTTGTTGGATCAAACAAATCAGTCTGATTTTATTATTGAGAATTATATGCCATTCATTTTGAAAGGTTCTATATGACCTGTGGGCATTTCTGCCAAGCCCAACCCCATTAAAATATTAAGGTACACAGGAACTTCTCTGAGTCTTTTATTATCAGGTACATTGCCTGTATCTGAGAAAAAATCTAGTCAGTGTTCTTATTCAGGATGTAAAGACCGGCTTTATTTTTCCTTTGCAGTGTAGCGAACTCATGACCAATGATCCGCCTACCGAGCTGCTATGGCCACCTACCTAATAATGTCTGAAACCAAAGTATTAAAAATAAACAACAGTAGGAAGTTGAGAAGAAAAAGAAAAAGATTAAATGATTAAATTGCATTATAATTTAATTAAGCCATCCAGATAAGCATATATGAATATGATACATATTTAACTGCATACAATAAATGGCTATAATCATCATCTCCAGAAAAATTTTTAACATAAAGATGCAACCCAAAGAAATTAATTTCAGTCAATTTGCATCTCATTATTGAATAAGTACAAGAAGCTGGCCACAGCCCTGCATGTTGAGTCCACACATGAACAATATTCAAAATGTTGGTTACAATGGTATTAAAGTGAAAGAAAGTAACAAAATGCAACATTAAGGGTAATCTAGGGGGTTGACAGATGAACGAAATTACATCAACTACCATCTGAGGTGGAGGCGTCTTGACAAAATGTGGCATCACAGGAAGGAATACGCAATGCTACTGCGTTGTTACATGAAATATCATCTTAGTTATCTTTACTGTCTGCATGAACAATCTCTATTATAATCAGACAAGGTAATTCCTTTTAAACCCGATGAAACGTCAAACTGTCAATTTGTTTTTGGAAGGAACATTAAGCAAGACAATTTCCTTTGTAAAGTGTAATGTATTGAATAATTCAAATAATTTCATCTTTACTTATTCAGAGAAAGAAGCAAACAAAATTTAAGTTATCTTGCTATAATTCCAATTAGATTTTTTTCCCTGAAGTCCAAAAAGACTTATAAAAATGAGAAGTGGGCAGCGGACCTTTGAGCACACTGAAACACATGCTAAAATACAAGTCGAGAATATAGATGCGACATAATCTTGTTGATTGACATTTTAAACGTCTGACAAACAGAACAGCTGCATAAACAAATTCATCTGAAAGATGTTTAGTAAGTTTTGCCTTCAGAATATTCAGACAAACTTAAGTTGGAGCAATACAATTGTACTAGACTTGCATTTAAGGTATGCAATGTACCATTTCAAAACTGTTGTATATATCTTACCAAAGCATACATGTCTCAATATACTATGGGTAAAGAAATTAAAATGCAAACTTGTTTAAAACTAATATGAAAAATATGTACAGGAAGAGCATATTTGTAAAAAGAAGCACAATTTAAACAGCATGTTAAAAAAAACGTGCTGCATAATTATACTGAAGTACTCTTGACTTCAGAGACAACACTCAATTTTCTGATTGAAATATTCAAATTTACATTTTTGAAACATGGTAATACTTTCAATGTTTGTTTATTGAATGACAAATATATAAGAACTACTTCACTGACAGGAAAAATATTTGCTTAACAAAAATATGAAAATGGACAAATAACAAAACTATAAATCTGAACACAAATTTAAACTTTCTTGGCCTGAATGCAAATTAATCGAATTACTAAAAAGAAATCAAAGAACACACTGTAATCACAACTGGAAAATCTACCCTATTTGTCGGCCTATAAGTCACTGTCAAATTTAAGTCGAATTTGCACATTTTATACAGTTTCCATCCTTCATCCATATAAAAGTAGATGCTGAGTATAAGAAAAGGAAAGAGCAATATCTTGTATTTTTGCTACTGTTTGTCCACATAGCATCGTGAATTTTCCATAAATTCGCAGATCCGCACCACAATGTAGCTAAAAGTATCTAATTTGTTTTCACACAAAATATTTAAAACAAATTAGCTACTTTTTAAAATTTTTAACCTCAGCATTACAGCCATATAGTACATGAAATGTAGCCAGTAAAAGAAAGTAAACAAGTTTAATTGTTAACATCTATAGGAACACATCAAATCAAAAAGGAATAATGTGCCATTAACTAAATATGATTTAGATATACTGGAACAATTAGATTTGACATAAAATGAACTCAGTTTAATATAGTGGGATAATGTTATCACCGATTTTTTTTAAACAGTCTTGAAAGTGCAGTCATTAGCATAACAGTGATTTCTTTATTTTCATGTGAAAAACTTGTGATTTGTAAAACAAAAAATATATATATATATATTTCTGCTAGTGCTCTAATGCTCTGTAATATAATTATTTTGATACAACAAAAGGTCCAAGCAATCTAGTATGATACATTTAGATAACATGTTATAACCATGTAATTTCAACTTATAGATATTGCTAAGTGGATATCGGTAATACATGCGGTCGTTTTCCAATACGGATCATCTTGGGATCTTGAAATTGGTTGTTTGTGGTAACCATCAAGAAAGGAATTCACAGCCTTAGTGGTTTTTGTGATCACATCTGGGTTTTGGGTTGTTTTTTTAAAGCATTGCACATCAATTTATTTCAAGTGCTAAACCCAAGGGGCATCAAGTTTAATAAATTATCTACATAAATTCCGCTGTTATGTAAATTTAATTTGCATTGTTTGTTAGTTATTTTTTTAATTTTGTATTTCATTACATGCTATTGTAATGTAACATTGTATGTTGGACTTGACCTTGTCCAAAATTGAGTTCATCTTCTGCTTGACCTGAATTGACATTTTTTAAATTTTATGTTGTAAACAAATAATACATAGCTAAAATATTCTCTATGTGTATGGGCTTAATATCAGGATCACTATTAACAGAAGAAGTAAATATGTTTATTTGGGTCTCGGTTTAGGTTTTGAAATTACCTTAGTGTAATTCACATAGTCCAGGTTCTGCTTTCTAATAAAAACTAACATTTTCATTTTGTAAACATCAGGATCATTCTAGAAGGTTATTGTCCATTAGGTGTTATGTCGTTTTTAGAACATGCTAAAGGTGAACTGAGGTTAAGTAGAGAAATATATAATCTTGTAACTGAAAGGATTTTTCAGTCAAGCTTTAAGATTTAGCACTTTCAAGTTGAATTATAAGTTGTGTTCAGTATTTTATTTTGGGCTGGAATCTCTTACTTCAAATTATTGAATTCAAGTGATTATTTACCCTGGAAACACAAAAGTGCTCTTATAAACTTCTTGGATAGAAACATTCACTGGAATTTATAGTGAATTCAAGCCTAGAATGATATTACTGTGATTCAACAAAAGACCTGGAACGTCAACACTCTATACGCTGCTAAAGATACATCAACACCCTCAGCTTTGGATTTAATTTATTCAGGGCTTTAAATTTTTAGGACTTGTGTCTGTAATTTTAGGATTATTTGGGATTTAATGCATAATACCATAAGTTCCTTTTAATTACATTTTCACTTTGTATTCTAGGGAAATAAATTATTTGTTGAATATTACAAAGCTTATTGCTTTCACTCTTTTCTGTTGCTTACCTTAACAGCATGGACTTGTAACACATCTCTTTCTTCTTCTTCTTCCTCTGAACCATCATCCTGATGGTTTTCAATAACATCTGTAAGAATAAATCTTCAAATATATTTTCTATTAAATAAAATATAAGAATTCGATACCTGCCAATTGTTTTCATTATTACAAATGCAATAACAAGGTAACAAGACCTGCTATGTGTCTTATATCTTGCTATGATCTGACCTATCAGATATGTGAAAATGGTGAACCATAATGTATATTTGCATATAGTTTCATCATCATATTTGTTGAAGCTAAGAAAACTATATATCAAATATATAAAACACATTAGACAGAAAATGTTTCGCTGTACATGACACTCTGTCTAGCTGTGATACATATCTGGGTTAAATATCAGCAAAAAGACATGAACAGACAAAACAACACTGCAGAATTTGGATGCCACAATGACAACATCATCCTTCCAGCTATTTTTAATAATAATGAGAAATATTAGATTGCAATGGGAACAAAAAATGAATGAGCAATATGCAAAATGAGGTCATCGAAATCAAAGTAATCATATTTAAACAAATTAACTGGAATTGTAACAAGCTGAATGACATTCTATACCCCAACTTTGTACCTTACATCATTTCATTATTTCAAGGACCATTTATCAAGCGCAATATTGTTATCTTCCAAGGAGTCAGGATGATCAGTCTTTGGTTGTATCAACAACCCATTCACGTTTTTACTATACAACATTAGTTAGAAGCATTATAAGAAGCTGCTACTAGGGTACCAGTCAGTCATAACATGTAGGGCATCACCCCTGATATATACTGGTGGAGGGTCCATGCACTGCCTGAACAATCACTAATCAATAACATAATCTATCGGCAATCAACAACAAGGACAAGTTTTCAAGAATATTTCTCATACCAGACAGCCCATATTGATAAAACTGCTCAGATTTGATTCTAATCGTGTTAATCATACAAAATTTACTCTGCTGCCTTTCTCCTTACAGAAGTATATACAGATAAAATCAAGCAGTTTTTGATTTTCAAAATATGTTGACCATTTCAGTAGATTGATGAGTTATGGAAGCAGAGATATGCCCAATATGTTTGAACTAAGTGTAAATCTGCTATTAACAAAATGACAAATAACTTTTGGTGGTCAAAAACTTTAAAAACAAACTAAACTACTTGATTCTGTCTGGAAATGGTGCCCCGCGTGGTCTAAAGTGCTCACCGTTACGGATCACTGCCATCTCATCTCTGTCTGCATGGGTTCGAGTCTCAGGTTTGACCATGTGAGTATGTGAGAAAGTTTGCCAGTAGCTTCTCGTGGGTTGGTGGTTCTTTCTGGGGTTTTCCCATGTTCTTCCTCCACCAATGATACTGGCCGCCATGTATAGCCTATCCTGTGCTGAGAAATGGCATTAAACCCTACAACAACAACAACAACTGTCTGGATATACTTCCATGAGGAAAAAGGCGTCATGTTAACTACAGTATGACCAAAGCAATTAGACAATGGAACATGTATGCAGCAGAAATTGTTTAGGATATGTGTGTGTGTGTGTGTGTGTGTGTGTGTGTGTGTGTGTGTGTGTGTGTGTGTGTGTGTGTCTGTGCTTTGAATTTTTAATGTAGTTTTAAAAACTTTTCAGTCACATCGCTATGATGTCTGCAGTGAGACAGTTTATAGCAATGTCTAGCACTGGGGCTTCATGCTACATACATGCAACATCTTGTCCCACCCAGTCACACAGCACTGGCCTTAGCAAACGTGCAGCCCAATTTGGATCATTTTATCGGGCTCCCTGTGAACAACGCATTTGAAAATAAACTTTTAAACAAGTTTAATATGATACTGAACTTGAAAACTTTTATAACATACTGAACTTAAAGTCGGTCCAACCAGCCTAAGGCTGGCCCTGCAATCACATTATCCTGACACCAGGCCAGCCAGTGCTATCACTAACCTCTTAATGCTAAGTGCTAAGCGAGGCAGCTACTAGTACCATTTTTAAAAGTTTTTGGTATGACTTGGCCAGGGTTCGAACCCACAATCTCCCGCATCCAAGGCAGACGCTCTAACCCACTAGGCCACTGGCACAGTTTGTTCAGGAAGTAAGACAATGGCCACCCCTAATCCCACTATGCATATCAGGGGCCACATCTTACAGAGTAGGACTAGGGTACTAGTGTTATGTTGCTCAGATAGCAACATTAATACTATAGTAGTCCACCATTCAAGCATTAATTTCTAATTTCTAAAACAGTAATGCAGCCAGTGCCTCTAAAATTCAATTCTTTACTGACCACTTAACGGGGCCTTCAATGGGACAACTACTTCATTCATGAACATCATTTAAGATTCAAATAAAGCTAGTCATAATAATACATTAAATACTGCATAAGTAATAAAAACTATGCACTATTCATTTAATCTACAGAAAATATGGATAAGGAATCTCAAGGTAGAAACAATCATGTTGTTGTTTTGACTAGGTATGCCCTCCTTGCAGACAGAGGCAGTGTTCTCAATAGATTTCCAAACTAAAAAGTCATTTGTCAGTTAATTCCAAATTCTCAAGGGCATTTTATAATATGTGTCTTCTCCAAGGCTGTAATTTTAAATCATTCCTAACACTATGCTGTATATGTTTAGATATTGCAGCTATATTAACGTGCTTTATACGTGAAAAATCATGGTCTGAAAAACATCAGATACTATAACAGTATCATCCTACTCCATTTTGATGATGCACCGTTTTGACCCCACGTCATAAACTCTCAGTTCTCAAGAGAATGAATCTCCCAATGACAAAAAAAATTACTTGTTATAAAAATTCATTCCACTAATTATCCTGTTTTAAATCAGTAAAGCTCTCATCAAAGTCCTTAGTAACTAATTCGATGAGGCAAACCAACCTCTGCCTAAAACAGTCAGCTACTAAACATGTGATGGCAATGTGACAGACAGTGGACACCTACATCAGTAACACTGTTTAGAATACTGTAATGAATTCTCAAGTTCCATGCGCAGATGTTGTAACCGATATTTTTCAGGTGGTTCTTTGTTACTGTAATATGCGCATATTTACAAGAAACAAATACTTTTATTATACCTTTCATAGTTGTATCGGCATCCTTTACATTTGTTTTAGGGGCCCCGGGTGGCTGAGTGGTCTAAAGTGCCATTCCGGATAACTGCTGTCTCACCTCTGTCCGCGTGGGTTCGAGTCTCAGGCTCGGCTAATGTGGATACATGAGAAAGCTTGCCAGTAGCTTCTCTTGGGTTGGTGGTTCTTCCCGGGGTTTTCCAGGGTTCTTCCTCCACCAGTTATACCAGCCACCATGTATAGCGTATCTTGTGCTGAAAAATGGCGTTAAACCCTACAACAACAAGAACAACAAGAACAACAACATTTGTTATATATCAAGGTACTATGATCTTGGATGATGATAAAAGCAATTTTACTTTAAAAACAAATTTTCAATAATCCTGCAACAGAATCTTGATATTTAAGTTAATCGGACCTATATAATTTAGTTCTTTTGAAGATAAAGGTAAGAATGATAATAAATTGACATTAAAATCTTCTCCTGTAACTTTGTCTTTGTCTACAGTTATCTGCACTTTTCGAGAAATGAGTTATGATGGATGCATATGCACATTGGTCATTAATTTTTTTAAAAACGGGTCATAAGCTAAATCTAATAAACTGTAATTTGTACTAACAAGTAAGCCATTTTATTATAATACCATAATTTTCCCCAAATCTGATTAATTTTGCTTTCAAAACAAAATCTCTTCCCCAATCAAAATCATGATAAATATAAGAAAACCTCTAGGAATACTGAAGTGAGTTTTCTATGTACTACTGTTGTTACTCTAAAACACCGTTTTATACTGGAGCATATATTACAACGGTGGCACAGGGAGTAGTAGACTTGTGTGAAGGTGAGAAGTGCGACAAATCTTAACTCGGTTAGTTGGGAGCCATATATTTTTGGATGACGTCACCAAGATTTGTATGTGGGAACCATATATTTACGGCACAGGACAGTGTCATCTTCTGATGTCCAGTCTAGGCCAATACTAACCGTGTGTTAATAATTAGCAGGGAAATATCACTTGCTTAAGTCCATAGCTCTGTATCAATGTAACAAAACATCAGTGAAACAAATATTACAACAGACTTATTTGCCCAAGAAAGCTGTTGTCAACACTATATGTTGATGTAAGCATCGGCTTCCGGATTGGTGTTGTCGGTTTTGATCACTTTCAGTTTCAGATACAAGTAACTGCTATTCAGATCGATGTAATCTTCGGGTTGTCCTTTGATTTC
>JAECUM010034309.1:0-69182 GCA_016617855.1 Megalonaias nervosa
ATATATATATATATATATATATATATATATATATATATGTGTGTGTGTGTGTGTGTGTGTGTGTGTGTGTGTGTGTGTGTGTGTGTGTGTGTGTGTTTAATCGCGAAATCTAAAACATATTGTACAGAAAAACGAAGCGGCTGTGTATTTATACAGAAAAAATGACAGGGCTGTTTACATTATAGACAAAGACATTTTCATGGTCACTGTCATCCTTTATGTGGTCTGAAAATCAATAGGTGGGTTTTTTACCAAGCCTGTGAAGATTCAGGGAATTCTGTTTTAGAAACAGACAGACAGACTAATACACCTGGAAATCACTTAACAGACAAAACGAACTCACATTTGTCTGAATAAAACTGACATTATTGTTTAGCGCTGCTTTAAAATCGTCAAAATGCATCAACTTTTTCACATATCCTCGAGGAATACCTTTTGCTTTTTTTGTCAGTTTATTATTATCTAATATGACAGCATACATCTTACTCCTTAATCCAACAAACTCTCTCACCGGCACAAACATAAATTCGTCCTTAAATTTACCAATAAATTTTTTATTCTTATTATCATTAAATCCACTACTAGTCGGATAATCAGATAAATCAAATAAGTCACGGTGTTTATAAATATCCTGATAGACATCTTCACATTTAATATTATAAACTAACGAATCTGTATCAGTAAATACCAACTCCGAATCTGGCCATTGCTTCTTGGTAAAATTATAGTGAAAGTCGTACATTAGCCACTTTGATATATCAAGTACAGCTGCACCAACATATATTGGTTTATTCAACTTTAAATTTGTCTTTCGTCGTTGTATTGCAGCATGATTTTCATAAAATATTTTCATGCTGACAAAACCGTCATCGTTAACTAATTTATTTCTACGATTTATATCATTAACAATTTCAATATTAGCTCGTTTTCTAATGTTTTCCATTGTCTTTCCAAAAACTGAGTTATTCATTAACTTAAAAAAGTTTTTCTCAAAGTCGGTCTTAGCCACAGCACTACGTTTGGAATTTAAGTCAATATAATTTGACATCCACCTAGACTGATTAAATTTTAGCACACGATGGACTTTTCTCAGAATTAGTCAAGCATCTACTGCTTGTTTTAAATTTTTGTAATGTATCACGTAATTTCTTTTATTTAATAAATTTGGAACTAACTTATTAACAATCGAATTTTTTGCTGTTGTCATGCCTCGTTGTTCAGGTGATAGTAAACTGTAATCTATCATCATCGATTCTGCACAAAATGGGTAGTCGTTGTGTAGATCATGTAACGAACTAGGGTAATCTAGATCGACTTCAACAAAGTATGAAATATCATGTAAATCTTTTTCAGTTTCCTTAAGAAATTGATCTGGAGTTATCCAATGAAACCCACCGCAGGGCATTGGCTCTGACATGGCCCAACCATACAAACTGACACAATCTAGATAAATAATATGATTAGATGGGAGATTTTTATCATAATTTTTTAGATATTTATTATTACCTACTGCATATTTTTTTGTTATAACACTAATTCCGCCTCTGATACCTTTTACAATAAAATTAAACATATCGACATCTGTTAAGAGATCCAGTTCTATTTTGCTTGTTTTTAGTAGAGCGTCCCATGTCAGCCCGGGAGCAGAATAATACCAACAAGGATCTAGTCCATAATTGCTGTAGCTTACTCGACGAAAACTTTCAAAAACATCTGCTAGTAATAAAACATCTGTTTTCAAATATAAATCATGATAATCACCAAATGTTCTGCAGTTAAATTTATTCCAAATATTTTGTGCATATTTATACTCGTCGTCTGTAATATCTTCATTTTTGAGCTGCGAGTAAAATTTTTTCTTTGCTAGGCAGAGAAGTTTCATCAAATCTGCTCCAGTCGTCGAGATACTCATATGGAAAGATACCATGTTTTGTCAGATCGATATAATTTTCACCAAAGCAATTTTGCAGATTATTAAAAGTGCTACAACCTTTATCGAGCTCATCTAATGATGCTGCCATAAATTGCAGACTGTCAATAAAACGTAATTTACCAAGAGTAACTGACATATACTTTTCAAAATTATTTGGCATACATTTTATCTTATTATTTAGTTTTAGTTTAGATTTAATTTCCTCGTTGCCAAAAGCTTCTACAATGATATGACTATCATAGCCGCGAAAGTTATGTAAAACGACAGGTATAAAATCTGGCGCATGAAATTTTAAATTACAATTATTATGAGCCGCTCCACGATGCTGACCAGTTAAATGACAATGATCACGAACTTTATTACGGACTCCGTTTGAGTCTACCAATAACTTCTCGCAAATATGACAATTAACTGCTTCATTAAATTCAAGTTGTTGTTTAGATGTTATTTTTATTGGAGCTGTCTTAAATAATTTGTTAGAAATTTTAATAACATCATCTATAAGATTTTTTAGTAACCATACGCCGGACTTTCAGATTCATTATCTTTACCTCTATATAACTTAATCGGAAATGAAAACTTATCGTCGGCGAAACAAACTACTTTATAAGCTACTCCACAAAGAACATGTTGCTGTATTTTTCTTGTACTTGATTTATTAGGATCATTTTCAGCGCCAGCTACTGGAACGAGTAAACACTCGACATCCGCATAAATAACGAAAGGTATATTTAGCTTATGATTGTAATTTTTAAATTTTAAGACTTTTTCTTTTTCGCCGGGCATTGTTATTCTTTGAAGGTTGATACAGTATTTAAGATGTTCCTGTAGCTTCTCATTCTTAGAAAAACCCTGCAAACATTTGTAACAGAAATATTTCTTCTTTTTATTTTTATTATACTGTCCTCCAACTAAGCCGTTAAAGTTTTTTATCCAAACGTAATGTCCTCGATAAAATAATAAATTTATTGTCTTTTGTGTAGCAGTCTCTGAAATATATCTTGGGCAAACATTTTCTTTATCGTCTAGTCCGAAAACATTTACTGAGATATTGTTTTGTTTTTCAAACTTCGGTATCTGATTTTCTGCCACTGGAAAAGTTATTCCGTTGAAATCTAGTTCGTCTTTGTATAGCAGATACGTTTCAATTCTATCGCTGTGGTCACTCTGTGGATGTCTCTCCGACAAAATTGCCCAACGAAAACACTGATCGTCGTTGTTTTTAACATTTATACAGCATTTTTTGTTCTTAATTTTTTTAGGGAGATCAACGTAAGAACTACCTCGCAGTATGTTATATTTTGCTGTGTGAAATAAAACTTCCTTTATCATTTCAAATTTCCAACCTGACCCAGATGAAGTAAATTCCTCCAATTTTTATTTATTTCTTGGTGTATTTCAGCGGCGACTGTGGCAATATTTGTTCTAGTTAATATTGTTCGTGATTTAGCTGTTAGATATGGTTCGGAAATTTCGCTGTTGAAACTTGTATTTTCAAAAATTATATCAAGTATATCTTTATCGACTACATGTAATTTTGATAAAATCGTATGATATTGTATTATTAGTTTGATACGTTTGTGAGCTGCAAGTTCTTGAGCTATAACAGGTTGTAAAAGATGATATGCAAGTTCTTGAGCTATAACAGGTTGTAAAAGATGATATAAATTTGTAGAGTTAAAATTTGCTAAAACATTTTGATTATCAAATTTGTAACTGTTGTCGTAACCGGAAAATGCACTAGCAATTTTTTTCTGCTTTGATAATATTCTTTTTAGCAATATCACGCAATTTTAACATTATATTATATATATAACATTTTTATATTTAATTAAAAATTACGTAAAAAAGCAATTAGAGATATAAAATCTTTATAGTATAATGACAGAAATTTTGAGATATATAAGATTGACAGCGGAAGAGCAAGAAACTTAACATGTTCATCCAAAGTATAACTTATATGCTGGAAATGCATTAGGTTCGGTTATTAACATAAAATCTAAAAAATCTATTGGTAGACCAACACCAGCTGGAATGATAATTTCAGTTAAAGGAGATGATACAGATATCACCGAAATGTTCAGAAAAGATTTTGTTTATACTTTATTCTGCGATGATATTTCAGAAGGACAACGAGTATATAAAGTAAATGGCTCGATTACTGATGACAATATTGAGAATTTAGCTTTACAAAATGAGTATCAACCTCATCCAGTATTTAATCTATACGAAGCTAATGATCGCGGAATAATTCGACATATAAGAATGAAAAATGTTATTGGTTTTATGCAAAACAGCGGTTATTTGAATGTAATGGTACGTAAAACTAAAACTGACCATGTTTTTATCTATTACATCGTTTTGTGTACGAAACATTTAATGGCGCTATTTCAAATATTTTAGTTATTGATCATCTTAACAAAATTAAAACAGACAATCGCATTGAAAATTTAGATTTGGTAACACAAAAAGAAAACACCAGAAGAGGAGCCGGTTATGATGGATCCAATTTAAAAAATCCTAAAAGATCAGTTCTCTCAACAAATTTAGAAACTAGAGAAACAAAAAAATTTAAATCAATTTATTTTGCTGGGAAATATCATAAAATTCATCCACAGCGAGTAAAAGATATAGCTGATGGTAAAACTAAAACAGCAACATCAAAGTCAACATTTGATAGATTTAGTTTTAAATATGATGATTAATTATATTTCGTAATTCTGTCTTAGTAAGACAGCTATGAGCAAATATCAAAACATCGCGATCAAATTTTAACGTTATAAAAGCACTATCATTAAAAGTACTAACATTAAGTTTATTTTTTTCTGCTGCTGTTAGTAATATTCTATCATTTTCGCCAGGCATTACAATAACGTGAACAGAATATGCACTATAACCCGACAGAGATTTTCGAACTGCTTCGCCTAGTTCCTTGTAATTTTATATATTAACTTTTTGATGATATTTTACATCAGGAGATTTTGTTTCGCTGGCCATTATTATTATAAATTAGATAAAAGTATATTATAATATGAACTTGATGAAAAGACTTGCTGAAATATATTCGGAAGATTATATCTCTAACGATAAAGTCGCCAACAACACAATCACTAACGACAATTTAATCTCTACCGATATAGACAAATTTTCTAGCTATAGCGAAGATGATATTTTGTACAACAACGAATCTGACGATGATGAAGTAGTTACTGTGGCTGACAGAAAAAATTACAGCAGACCAACAACTGGACGATATAATGTTAAGTATCACATTGCTAAAAAAATAATAAAATTTAATTTTACTGTTGCCGAACAACAAATATTTTGGCAGCTTATCAAACCATTTTTAAATCTAAAAATAACTGGCCAGCAAAGGAGCATAAAATACGATTTTATTTTTGCTAAAGTATTCAATTTGATGCCAGTTGATAATGAAAGAAAATTACATTTAATTTCGTTATGTAAAACTATCAAATGTAAATATGTACTTGTGAAATACGAACAAATTTATAATAATATTATTGGATCGACTTAGTTGGTATCCAGCTATTAAATTTATCGCTGTATCCTCTCCACTTAACTAAACTTTTGTCGCCGCGTTTTCGGATACCTTTTTCAATAACAAATATGTCTTGAGAAGTTTTCTAAAGTTCCTGCTCGTAAAAACTACCAGTTATAGGTTCACCTAATAAATATTTTAACGCGTATGTTACGGGTATTGTTAAAAGTACTTTATCAACAACAAATACTTCTTCGCTCCAGTTTGGAGTAAATCCTTTTTCAAACATTTTTTCGTCAAAGAAATTCTAACTTTATCACCAACTTTAAATTTATGTCTGCGGTACATGTTTTCATTTGCTAATATTGGATTTTTGATTGCGTCGTTTGGCGACAGTTTAGTGTTTCGGTGTTTCGTGTTATTTTTTCGTTTAGTGTGCGATTAAATCGCTCGACGACGACGCTTTTACCTTCGTTTCCTGTAACATATTTCTTCATATTATTTTGTTCCAAACACTGCTCGAACTTTTTATTGAAAAATTCTGCTCCGTGATCGGTCCAGATTCTATTTGGTTTTCTTTCTGTAGTTGTTATTATTTGTTCTAGCGCATCTGTTATTGACGTTCCTTGTCTGAAACTGGAACACTAAAAGCATATTTACTAAAAACATCTACAACGTTAAACAAGTATTTCTTTGGAGAGCCGTCAGCTCCAACGTTTAATTCAGCTAGATTTGACACATCAACTAAATCTATTGCCCAGATGTCATCAACGGCATTTGCGACAACTTTACGTTGCGTAAACTTTTTTTTTAGGTTTATGTAATTCAGTTGCAAGATCATCATACAATTCCTTTCCGAGTCCCAATTTATATTTTGCTCCAATAAAACCCTGCACCAGCCTTCTATCAAAACGTTCTCGCATATTTATCGGTTTCATATCACGAAGTTCGTCTAGCATTACTTTATCACAACCAGCCTTATCTTGCTCGTTGTCACGATAACAAATGTCATGACGCATTGCTATTGCATCAACTTGATTGTAAGGGTCTTGTCCTTGTAGCAGATTATCGTTTCCATCTAGTTGTTTATCGAGAGGATTATAAGGTCCAGTATATTTATGGCCTGGCAATGTCCAGCCTCCTTTTGGTTTTGGCAATTTGCCAATTACTTTATGTATGTCTATACCTGTTCCTATTATTTCTCTGTTGTTACAACGTTGACAATATGTGACAATTTTATTTTGCTCGAGACATAAATCTCTATCACAATCACACTTACGTATCACTCTATTAAAATAACTTTTACAATAATAACGTTCAGTCGTCTACTAAAATAATGTCAGGGCAACCAGCTCCTAACGACTTTATCGCTGGGGATAATTTCCTTAAAAACATACTTTTTCTTTTTCCCCAGATTGCGCAAATACTTTTCAGCATCGTCCTGTTGTTCTTTGTTTTTTCTGTTATTTCATTGATATTTTCTGTTTTAGTTTTACATTTGAGACAATATGTTGACATTATTATATACACAAGTCCACATAAAATTTAAACTCTGAGCTTTAGATATATTTACAAAAATTAATTGCAATCTCATCATTGGCGTGAGAAGGTTGCTTGTCAAATTGTAAAATAAATTTTAAAAAATGAAATTCCCTGACGTTGTCAGGTGATTGGGACATTTGTTTAATGAACATTATACAATAATATCCACAAGCAGAAGTTCCAACATGTTGAAGTTGATTGGACGAATAATATATTATTTTATATTTTTTGTTTATATATTTTTTTTATCACGTCGCTCGGAGGAAGTCAAACGAGTCAAAATAATTGTTATTATAAACTGCTACCCAATGTGTACCAGATCCGTCATTGAAATCTTGTATATTTATCACGCAGGAACCGCCTGTGATGTTAGTAAGTTCATTCTTAGAATAAACTCCTTGGAATCCGGGAACCGATCCTAACTTACCAAGTATATCAAAGTTACTTAGCGGGGTGGCCGTGTTCCCGGCAATGTTAGTTGTTGTTGTTGTAGGGCTTAACGCCATCCTTCAGCACACGATAGGCTATACATGGCGGCCAGTATTAATGGTGGAGGAAGAACCCAGGAAATCCCCGGGAAGAACCACCGACACACGAGAAGCTACTGGCAAGCTTTCTCACATATCTACATTTGCCGAATCTGAGACTCGAACCCACGCAGACAGAGGTGGGCAATGTTAGTCCTCGTCCTCCTATTCCCAGCAGATTTGGCAGTGTACTTCCCGCTAACCCCGCTAAAAGTAAAGGAAGAAATCCTCCTTTTTTTGTTCGAGGACGCTTTGTTTTCCTTTTTTTCGACGATTTTGTTTTTCGTTGTGGCATTATATTTATCAATCACATAAAATTAAACTTGCAAAATTGGCAATTTTGTTACCATCGACATTTAGTTTTAAACAAACAGTTATACTTGCAAAATTACTAATAATTTTTAACTGAAATTTTCTTTTATACCACTGCCAACAATTCCACGACCTTCAACTGCTTTTATCGTTGCGCCAGATATTGCTCCAGACGCTGCTGCTAATCCTAATGTACCTAACACCGGCAAAATTTTAGGTAATAACGTTCTGGCTATTACTGATAGTGCCGGACCAAAGAAACCACCTTGTTTTGCCATCGCTGTTTTTTGTGCAGCACTTAAATTTAAAACAAAAGGTTTTTTACGATTGTACCTGTTCACCTGTTTTTTGGTTAACATTAATTTTGTTAAAATACCCTTGGAAATGTCAGGGTTGATTTTTAATGATACCTGTCTCTACTTTGCAACAGCAGCTGCTAATTTTTTAACTTGACCATCAGTCAAATATAATTCTTTTACAATATATTTTGTCAGCTTATATTAAAGTTACAGATTAAACTTGCAAAATTACTAGTAATTTTTAAACTTGTACTGTCATTTTACCTCCAACGGAATCAATCGTAATAAATCTGTCGCTGATCACTAACGCGTATACGTACAGCTGCTCTACTGGAACTGCACCGAGTGTCCAAGTAATTTCAATATCAGCTGTTGAGTCAACTGCTCGCTCGCTGTGTTTACTAACATCAAAATAAAATATTGGATAAAGTGTACGAAACTCCTCTACTGATATCTGAGATCCGTCTTCAACATCCTGATATTTTTGCACCGCGTCGAGCAGATACATGTAAGGTCGAGTAATATTTTTATTAGCGTCATCTGCAAAATTACATTCTATCGCTCGTTCCGGATACTGCTTAGAATTTAGTCTAGCATATATTCGTCTAACATCAGCATTATCAAATATCGCATTATTTTGTTGTTGGTTGCCGCGTCGCGCTTGCCGTTGAAATACAACAAATAATTGCCTCGGCAGTTGTTCACTTGATGTTGTGGTAACTCGCCATGTGTAGTCGGTAGTATTCGGAACTGCTGTTTGATATATTTTTTGTTGCTGAAAATAAATTTTGTTTGTATGTTTATCGAGTATACTGTTTAAATCTTACATTTTATCGATTGACGGAGTTATTCGTGGCATCCAAAGCGCAAGTTTGTTTATGATAAATTGTACATCAGCTCCGCCTGACCTAAGCAGGCAGTCGTTTTGTTCTGCTCGATCTAAAATAAGTGTATGTTTAACTCCACGAAATATTTTATTGTAATCGCGACAAAAGCCAAATATTGTACTTAACGGCAGCATCATTGTAATTTGACGTGATACTGCTGCAAGTGCCTTTCTCTTAGCATAACCGTCATTGTAACGTATATTTCTTACGCTAATTGCCTCGTTAATTAAATTTAACATTGCAACGCCGTCTGCAGCTGCACCTGGCGGTGTTATACCAAGATTATTACAAGCAGCAATAAGTGAGACTCTTATAGCGTCTGCATTAGCGGCTGCAGCTGGTGCGTCTATACCAAAATTGGCAGCATCAGCAATGAGAAAATTTCTTACAATTACAACATCTGCAGCTGCATCAGCTCCGTGTACTAATGCTGCGCTTAAAATAAATTCTCCAGATACAGTTCCAGCTCCAGTATCTTTAAACCACATCATGTTCGTTGCAGTCGATCTGGAGTAATCATCAGAAAACGAAATATTTAAGATTGTACTTGGAACTTGTAAGTGACTTGAAATATCCTCAACTGTTTGATTGGCCAGTTGATATCGGGCACTTTTGAATAAGCACCAACCATTATTTATAAGAGCTACTTCTGCTCCATCTGCAAATGCAACAGGCGGATTGGCCACTGTCATAATCTGACCGCGAACTTCTAACATTGCCTTATGTGGCAGTAGAAATACATCTCGAGTATTAAATGTTCTAATACCAGTTTTATTTGGTTCATTAGAATTTTCATCGAGATACTCAACATACTCAAATTCTGTTACAGTGTCATCAGTGTCATAAGTTTCCGCTAAATCGAGATAATTTTTAACAGACATTTTTTATTTATTAGATTATATAAAATTATCACTGCGGCGCTGTTACTTTAGATATTAATGTTTGTATAATCTGCTCGCTCTTTGGTGAAAAAAGTTGTTTTTATTGTTGTTATCATAGCACGTTGAGTTTCTTCTGTTGGAGCGATTTCTGGCATAATTTGCTTTATCTCAGATGTAGACGGTTTGCCTTTTATTTTATCAGCTATTTTTTTGTCCCACCGCAGTTCCAGCGGCAGATGCAGCTCCAGTTGCAAAAGCTTTACCTGCGTCAAGTGCAATTGGTGCAACTTTACGCGCGATTCCCGGAACGTTTTCAACAACTTTAGTAAATATATTTCCAAAAAATCCTCCAACTATTTTTCTTCTATACAATCTTTTTCTCTGTTTCATTATATCTGAGGTTGCATAATTTTTTTTGTCAATCACGAAGTGATTGTGCGTAAGTGTAAATAATAAGTAACAACCTCGTTATTCAGATCCCGGTATCGTCCAGATTGATCTGTCAACTGCATATTTATTGTTGTTATTTGATTTTCAACATTTAGCGCATAATAAATAACTTGCCGTGGACTAATTTGCATGAGAGAACCTGGTGGAACATCTGACGAGAAACTATATATTGTTTGCCCTTTACTGCCCTGGGCTGAGTAAGATCCAGAAGCAATAGAACAATTTATTAATAATGTGTTTACGTCAGTTATATTTACCAGCAGTTCACCGTCATATGTGGTTACTGGATTTTTGTAATCAATACCTTCAGCAGCAGCACCATAAGAAGTATTTAGATGTTTAAATCCGATTAACCACGCGATACTTCTTGATGATGTAAAGTCAACTACTATAATATCTTTCAATGTCATTCTAGCGCGTAACGTGTTATAATTTGGTGTTAACTCGAAATTATCAGGGTTTATCTTCTCATTTTGCATATGCTCCTTCATTGTTTTATTTAGATCAGTGATATTATAAGCTCCTTGTGGAATTTTGATTTTTTTTAAACTTACCCCCTATAATATCTGGAACTGACAAAGCAAATGAAATTTCATCATTGACACCAGTTTTCACGTTTGCCATGGAATTCCTACACGTATATGAAATTAGTCCAATTTCATACTGTTTTTCAGTATCAAGTTGTATTGGCGGAATATAATTTACTGAAAAATTTGCGCTATCTTTTGCAGCTCTACTAGAGTCTAGTAATAATGTTGTTGACATTGCTATTTATTATATTTTTACAAAATTAAGTCGTAGCGATTTATGTTAAATCGCTATGTAAAGTTTGGTACTCCTCAGATGTTGATAAATTTTCTGATCTTAGATAATCAAGTATGTCAATAATTTCATTATCAATTTCAACACTAACATAACCAGCTTCCTTTGATGACATCAACATCATTAATCTGGCTATCATTTCAGCAGTTGATGTAAATATTTTTACACCAGTTCCAGTTTTTACTCTTGCATCTTCTCTATATTTTTTAACGCGAGTTTCATCGACTGATTTAAATTTCCTGTGAAATTTCCACCCTTTACCATATTCTTTTTCTCTATAATCTTCGCTGTTATGTGAAAGACATAAGCGATAACACCTTTCCTAATTGTATTAAAGAGTGGAATTATATCTTCTTCTTTTTTAGTTGTTCCTAATTTGGCGTTAGCATCATTACTATCTGCAATCATATTTTTTAAATCACTAATAAATTTATCGTATCTTTCTTTTGACCAAGTTCTTATATCATCAATATCGTTTATATCATTATCTTGTAAAAAAAATTATTATATTCCTCATCTGTTATTTTATCATTTGCTTTTTTTCTAGAAAAATTTATTTTTTCACCAACTTCCATAAACTTTATTGTTAACTCGCCGACTCTTTCTTGTTCTTTTTCAATATCCTCTAATTTTTCTGATAATTTTCCTAATATAGTCCTAATTTCATCTGAAGTTAATTCTGCTAATCTTCTTTGAAATAAAATTGGATTATTGATCAGCCGATTTAGTTCATTTCGTCTAGCAACAGGATCAGGAATATTTGCTACAAGAGCCTCAGACAAATTTTCTTTTTTCCTCGTCAGATCTAGCAACAATTTTTGCAGCAGCTGCTTCTTGTTGTTCTTTAACAATTCCAACCAAACCTTTCTCCTGTAGTTGCTTAAGTTCCTCTTCTGATAGTGGTTTAGTTTCAGGTTGTTTTCCAAGTAGTGCTTCAGTAACTGGTTTGAGAATCGTAGCTGTTGATTTTGCAGCAGTTACTTGTCCACGTCGTGCTTGCTGTACTTTTTGCTTAAATGCTGCTTGAGATTGAACGAGTGTTTTTTAGATCTTCTATATGTTTTCTGTATTTTGCTCGTTTATCCATAATTATTATATATAAATTTTACAAAATTGGAAAAATTAAAAATAATTTTCTATCGAAAACAAAAACTTACTGCAGATAACTGTCAATACAACAGCGAAACATTTTTGTTGGATCACGTGTTAGTTTATCAAATAAGAAAAAGTTATATTTATCTTTTGTAGCTTTATGATATAATTCAATAAATTTATCCCTTGTCACATCACCGCATTGCTCGTTTGCGATATTTCTAACATCAACATTGTCCAGTCCCGGAAATAATATAAAACAACCAGTATTTCGTCTAATAAATCTGTCAACATTAAGAAAACCTTGAGCTAAATAAACAGAATTACATTTCTTATTTCGCGACAGTGAAAAATACGATCTTATTTTGTTCATTTCTACATTGTTTAGCGGAATATCGTCAAAAACTACTATCTTATATTCATCTGCATCAAGTTGATTAACTGGAACAAGATCTTCTGGTTGTTTGATTATAAAAAAAATCTTCAGCAGCATCAAGATCATCACGAAGTTTGTCATTGTATTCGCTTAGTAGCTCGTACTTATCTTGTTGCGGATTAATTGTATAAATATAAACTCGATCATAATTAAAATTATCGCCTAACAGTAAATTCATTAGCAAATTTGTTTTTCCCGATCCAGTTCTCCGAACAATAAGATAATGACAATCTGGAAGTTCGTTGTTATGTTTATGTTTCATCAACCGCTCTGTATCAAAGTTTAATATCAGCGATTTTGCCATTGCAGCAAAAACAATCCAAAATAGGAAATACACTGGCATCAGTTTATTAAACAGACTAACATCGCCAGATCATGTTACTAATTTTATTCGCGTTATGCATATGCGAGGACCACAACTGAAAAAAGCAATAGAAAACTTTGATATTATAAGCAGATACTGTCATCCTGAGGATTGTCTAGAAGAGCAAAAACAAGTTGAAATTATACTTAAAAAACTCGAGCTTGATTGGTCTAATATAGATTTGATAATAAAATCAGACTTAATAAAGGCACGAGTTTATAGTGGAAGAACACTGGAAGAAAGACGAATAAACGAAAATCATATTCGTCTTGACAAACTAGCGGAAACTAAAAAAATTAAAATGAAAAGAGGCAGAAATTTATATGATAGTTTTTCAAAACGAGGTATATTTAAACATCTCGGTATGTACTACCATGACAAAGAAACCTTGGTTAAAATTGTTACTATGACATCAGACGCAGAGTTAATTATTAAAGTGTACGCAAACGCAATTTTGCCAATGATACGTAAAAAAGACCCAGAATTTGATCCAATTATTGTTAACAAGTCTCTAAAGATAATCAAAACATTAGACGATGAAATTAGTAATTTTAGTGATGATGAGCGAGAAACGTTTTTTGAAGAAGTCAATCAAACAAAGTTGGAAGTAAAGTCTGATTCATATTACGATATAAGTGAAGAAGATGATGTTCCATTACCATCATTCCAATGCTCTAGACAATTGTCATTACGGAATTATTACAACGAAATTAAAACAATACTCACAAAACCATATGAGAAATTAATGTTAAAAGTAGCTTCTGCTGTTGGTCTTCCTACAATTGAACTAGATCAGCTTAAGAAATTAATGCTAGCAAATTTTGTAGTAGCATATGCAATTATCAGACAACATCTTGTTCTCAAAAATTACACGTTAGATCAGTTGAGTTTAGTTTTAGGGTATATTGATGAAACAGAAATCGATTACAGTAATTTTGTAAATAAAACAGATTTGTATGAGAGTGAAGTAGGAAATAGTTTTGATTCATACGCTTGGTTAAAGAAACAGTATGTACTAACAGATAAATGATATGACGATACTTCGTCAGATGTTTATGACAAATACAGAGAGTTTATAGCTGATCCTAAAAATAATAAATTCCGCGAGTTTCTCGATTCGATTGCTAGCGCTAGAACTTTTGTCTTTGTATAAAATATTGTATAATGAAAAAATATATCATCGATTTCAATCACATTTCAGAAGAAATTCCAAAACAATATGTTGACGCACTAGTAAAATATTACAAATTTTATCATAAAAACCTCTGGTGTGTAAAAGAATGTTATAAATACTATAGGAAAATACTTCGGATAATATCATATTTACCACTGCTAATGACTAGCTCTGGTATAATTTCAAGTGGAACATCATTAAATCCGTTTTTGTTGATAATATCAGGCGTTGGTGTTTCTCTTGCAACAGCTTGTAAAAAAATTGAACCTCGACTTGTGACTAAAAAAATGCCTGCAAAACAGCTAGTATAACTTACAAAAAATTACTTGATCAGATACGATCTTACTTGCGAGGTGTAAAATATGATATGGACGATTTAATACGCGAGTTTCGTATTATTGACAGCATGTTAACAGATATTCTACCAATGAGAGTCAGCAGGTATGAAAAAGATTATCATAAAATATGGTTACAACAGTAGTAAATGTTTAGAAATATCTTTCTCCGACAAAATTGAAAAGGGTGGGTGTCTCCTCTCCAAGATCGAAAAAAAATTTCTGGCCACTCTTTTAGTCTTATTTTGAGCTGAAAATTACTCCTTAATAAAATTACAAAATAGGTTTGGTTCAGGATCCACCTCTTAGTTTACTGAAAATTTGGATGAGGGTGGTTTTTTGAGGAGAGGTGGTCTTTGAGGTGGTGAAAAAAAATGTCAAAATATATTTATTTTGAAGGGGGGTGTGTGTCTCTGGTCTAGAATCCGCTTTTGGTTGAGGATCCGCCTTTTAGTTTACTGAAAAAAAAATTATGTGACATAAAATATTTTTAGTCTTATTTTGAGCTGAAAATGACTCCTTAAAAAGATTATAAAATAGAAAGTTTTATAGGAGAATTCTCGGTTTGGTTTAGGAGCTGCCTTATTTTGAGCTGAAAATGACTCCTTAAAAAGATTATAAGACAGAAAGTTTTATAGGAGAATTCTCGGTTTGGTTTAGGATCCGCCTTTTTAACTACTACTATCTATACCAAAGACTTGGTGAGATAATCTTTGAAGTAGCAAATGGTCAAATGCGATCGAACGTGTCACACATTACTTTGCTATGCAAAAGCGTAAAAACATACATTTGTCATCAGAAGGTTCCAGGTTAGCGTTACGGTGTCCGTGCCCTTAAGTCCATTGTACTTCTCCCTTAGTTGTTTCTTCATCGGATCCTTCAACCAGCCGTCAATCTACAATTGCAAAGATATTCCGGAATATAAAGAATAGTAGGGCAATGCACAGTGAAAGAATCGATGCTTTTTAATTCTTCTCCATGCTGAAACTGCAATTTCTTTCAGATAGTGCAAGATTAGACCCTTCTCTTATGCAATATACACTGCTGAATCAAGATACAGTCTCTGAAACTTTCACCATATCAGTGTCGTAACAACAAATTTTGTCATACCCCCCTCCCCGCAGACCTTAATTCTGGGTACAATAGTTGTTTCATGAGAATTTCTTGGGCCCTCACTGGCTTGTTGCTTGGCGGTTGCTTAGACGTTGTATTATTTATATACTGATATTATAATTTTCAAATGAATTTGATTGCCAAAACGCAATTCAACACTGTATTTCTGATTCTCATGGAGACTACATTTAGATGATTACTTTGAGAATTCAAATCCCGTTATTGTCTAATCCACGTAAGCAATAAGCCATAACAGCTAGAGTTGCAAACCATCATAACATGATGAAAAGAAGCAATGAAAATTTTGTATAAGATTTAACATAGTTTCTCCTGAGATTAACAGATCTGATCAAACCTTTAACTACGTACTAATGCATGAAGTTCATCCATATACAGTGTGCAATGAGACAGAAACAGGGAAAATCCCACAACGAAATCAGGACCAGAACTCGATCTTTACGTTTTGCATGTTCATTTGGATCAGCAGATACAACGACATTATCTGCACGAATGTGTTGCTTGAAAATAATGCAAATTCTTTTACTGTATTTCTATCACAGAACAAAAACACATCATGCAAATGATATGCGAAACATCAGCTACATTATTTAATTAGGTGTGTTTTTATGTTTCTTGAATGTGATATTTTTATCTACTTTATAAAAAAAAAATCTTGTTGATTTGTGTGTTTATGAAAATAAAATATAAATATTTGTAAATATCATAGCTGGAAATCTATAACTTAACCATGACCAATCCAATAAATATAAAATTTTCTTTCTTTTCTTCCCATGTTAAGTAGGCAGATAGTTAGTGACAGACAGACAGACAGACGGACAGGCGGACGGATTGCTTCACCAGTGGCAGAAGTTAACTTATTTTATGTATGTATCGTCCTCGATTATCTTAACACCATATTCTTTCCAGGTTAACTGACTCGGATTTGGTTTGGTTTACTGCTTGCATTGGACACATAGAGTCTTGTTATTCTTAAATATTATGTTAAAATTGCTAAATGTGTATGTACATAACGAACTCGAACTTTCCAATATGAAAGCAGTTTCCACCTGGCAAGGTCAAAAGTTAGTGATTATTCCGAAATGTATAGTGTATGTTGACCTCAAATCATTAAAAAAATTGTTTTACAATATAAGAAGCTCAACATCTTATTTTAGACCAGGTAGTCCTTGCTGAAATTAAAAACCCCGAGGATAAGATTTCTAACATTTGTTTTTGAAGTAATCCATGCTTTTCAACTCCAGAAGAAGACCGATAACGCAGAAATTTACTGCTAGCTTACCACAAATATGGCTGCCGATGACGTCATTCGGGCTGTATCTATACCATTTAATGCAAACGTACACTGTATCCACCTATCCTACTGTCAAAATCTCAGAAATTTCTGTCAAAGGTAAGAAATCGCTCATATGTTTAGCTATCTTCTTCCTCCAAAAAGCGGGTGCAACTAAAACGTTGCAAGGACTGGATCAGTCGTGCTAAAATATTTTACGGTTCATATTTTTAAGGTAAAAGTTCACGTATTTTTACATGCAGGGTATAATCTTGTGCAATCTTGGCACGGAAAGGAAGTTTCGTCTGAGCGCTACCAGATATTTAGCCCAGGGGAGATAACGTTTACATACTATTTAAAGGATCTGAAACGAGGCTCAACATCTTATTTGCAATTGCACAGAGGGACAATGATAATAAATAACTTGCCTTTTCTCTAATAGTGAAAAGAAGAACTACACAAACCAGCTCCGCCAAAATTATGAATATGAGCACCCCAGCATACTGCAAAATAAATAAATAAATCAATCAATTAATAAAATAATTAATTAATTAATTAATAATTTAATTAATTAATTAATTAGTTAATTAATTAATTAATTAATTAATTAATTAATAATAATAATAATAATAATAATAATAATAATAATAATAATAATAATAATAATAATAATAGTCAGCATTACCATGGTGAAGTAACCAGAGTTAACATATGTTATGATCTGGAACAATGTGTTTCACATTCAATGTCTTATTTTTCAAATATGTAATTCATATATTTTCCCTCCTTTTGACCCAAGTACGAACAGTTCTAACTGAAGAGTTATCTAAAATTGCATTAATGTGTACATATTCTAAATTATGCGTCAGACAGAGATTTTAAGTTGAATAAATAGTTTGCAAGTAAAGCCATCTTAACAAAATTGTTTCAGTTGACTGATTGCATGCACTAAATCATTTTTGTGTTAAAAGATCTAACACAATCGGGCAGAATTTAGTGGACGTTTATGTTGATAGCTACTTTGACCTTGATAAGGCAAAACTAAATGTTTGTTTGTCATTATAAATTGTGCCATGCAAAGGAATTATTTTAATAAAGGTGTCAGTTTATCATGAATGCCTGAATAGTTTGATCCTATAAATATAAACTGGCAAATATGTTTATCCCACTTCTGACACCACAACAAGAGGGAGGGTAAACAAGAGTAAACAACCCTGACTACCTATCAACTTATATTCTATTATATATCATTATGGATGTGGAGATAATACATAATCTCCTTTTATTGTTTACATTCCTCTCATGTTGTAACTTTGTACCTATGTTTCCAATGCAAATAATAATAACTCTAATAGCAGTTTGTGACACGAATATTGTATAAAAGAAATATAATTTTATAGTATAGGTATCTCATATCAAAATGGTTTGTTTAAATGTTTATCATCATGGGAAATATTTTTGATGCCCAGTTTGTAAATGATAGCATTCTAAACTTTTTTTTCACTTACCTTATATTCTGAATGAGAAATAGGCAATTGTGTCCATTTTCTCCATTATTAAGGTGAAAATCATGTAATCTCATAATTTTTCTTCACTAGTGTGATGAAATTGTTCATCTTCAAAGTTCACTTTGTGTATAATATATTGTGAAATGTGTGTCATTTTTGCCTTTTGAAATCGGGCGCCATTTTTACTCCTGTGTATATTGGTCGTTCGACATTTTTTCTGTGGGGCTCTCAAGTTAATATATTTCCTAATTCTTCCATATTTAGTAATATTCAAGAAAACGAGGTCGTAAATTTCCGGACAGTGTTCCCAAAACATATAAATAGGGGTGAGATCCGCTGTTCTGGCAGTTGTGGTACTGCTGGGTTCCAGTGAAGGTCTAAAGACCAAACAAACAGTCAAACAAACAAAGGTGTCTCTCTCATATTAAATTATTAGACGTGCATTAAGCCTAGATTCATAGAGTAATTATGGATTCGTACCGTTCTAGTATCATTACAAACCGCCCACCAGTGGTGCTTCAGTGGTCATTTTCCAGTATAAACTTTGTCGTTGACACACACTAATTTATAAATACTTATTATACTGCTTCTGAAAAGCTTTTTCAACGTTTAGTTTTCACAGAAGGATTTGACTGACGACACTGTCACTGTGTCGTCATCAACATAACCGTGTTCTACCCATTAGAAAATCAGTATTCCGATTGGCATTATAGTTTCCTAATCAATTACAACTACCATTTTGAAATAAAATATTTCCATCCATTTTGTAGTTTTGTGTCATTTGGATGTCGAAATAATCTACCCGACACGTTATTGACATCCGGTTCCAGACTATGCCTCTAACAGATTTACAATTAGACCCTAAAACACAAACCCAGGTCTGGTTCCGAACCTTAATATGGCGAACAAAATCACTACCACATCGGTATTTACAAATTTTGATAGCTTTTTATTTTTCTGTGCAAAATTAGTTTGGGGATTGGGATTATTTGAATTATAGATTATGCGAATTATAATGAATTAAACATTGTGATGATTTTCACATGCAATTGAACACTGATACCATTGTTATCATTTCAACACGCTTTATCACAACTCTGTTGTACTTATCATTCTGCACGTTTTGCAAATATTATATTTTACCATTTTGAACACAAAATTTTGTGAGGAAACACAAATAAGTCTGAAAGCAGTATAATAAGCTGTGTTGACTATATATTTGCTTATTGCATATTGAAACGAGTTAGAAATATAAACTAAGCTAAATGAGTAACCAGCAAGAGATACTTCAAACATTTAAATGTATTTACAGTTCATCTAAGTCATTATTTGGATTTAATTACCATTTCTTCTATCCATATATTCTCAATTTCTAACTTTCCCTTTTCCGTTGTTAGTGTGACTACATTTTGCCGCTAATTATAGGTCCAAAGACATTGTTGCATGATACAAGCAAAAGTACACAACACTCATCTTTAAACGGATTTTCGCTGGTATCTTTCTATGAAGGTCCCCAGAGAGAGAGAGAGAGAGAGAGAGAGAGAGAGAGAGAGTATGGTTGGGTTGGGGGACTTGCCATTGTTATGTATTTGTAATATAATTATTTGTTTGTTAGTTTTAATTTTTTTTATTTCATTACATGCTTTTAAAAAAGTGGCTTTGTCTACTAGATTTGACATATTTTTAGAAATTCAGTTCACTTCTGTTTGACCTGACTGTTATAATATAGAAACACTGTATCTAGTTGCTGACCATGATTCAGAACTAGTAAGGGTTCTGGTAAGCAACTTCTTTTAAAATTTTTTTATTATTCTTTGTAAGAGTAAGATTCATTCAGTGGAATCAAGGCCATACCTGGAGTACGTGATAATTATCATGTAACAAACTTCTATTCCTTCTGGAAAGATGAACTTTTGACCCCCATCCAGGCATCTGTTTTGCATTTTAGTTACTCTTATAACTCATGTTATGATAAGAACTAGCCAGTCGGGCTCCAAACATATGGTGTGACCAGTTTGAGTTGAATTTTTATTTTATTGAATTTCAAGTGATTATTTTCCCTGGAAATACTAGTGCTCCTACAAAATTCTTGGACAAAGACATTCACTGAAAAATATTCCGAATTCAAAACTGGAATATTATTTTCTGTGATTCAATAAGGAACTGTTGACACAACAGCATTTTGAAGGTTATGACAGACGTCATCGCCCTCCATTTTGAATTTCATCGGGACTCGAACTCAGATTCATTTAGGACTTTTTAATAATAGGACTTCTATTTTTTAATTCTTGGATTAATTTTGGATTTGATTCGTAAACCGTATGTTCTTTTTCTCATTTTTACCTTGGTTTTCTAGGGAAATAAATTATTTGTTAAATTTTACAAAGCTTGTTGTCTTCACTCTTTTCTTGATACTTTTTGTAAGAGCCTAGACGTAACACCATAAAGATATTTATGCAGTGCCCATTCTATGTTTCCCTATTGGTCCATTATTCTGCTGCCTTACTAACCCAAACAGTGATAGAAAACGGATGAGGAAGGGTAGAGTGGCCTTCGGATATTATACTATTAAATAATGTTTTTAGACCCATATTAATAGGTTTTATTAATTAACAAAAAGAAAGAAAGAAAAGGAGAAAATAAAATATTTTTGTCAAGATAAAGTCGATACGTACTACTATCAAGGCCACTTTGACCCTGCAGGTAGCTCCAATACATCCAAATATTCCAAATAGAAAGAAAAATCCTCCCAGCACAATAAGGGCTATGAAAACGTCGTTGAGGATGTCAGCAATATTGAAGTTAGAGACATCAACATTTGAATTTATTGAAGAGACGGCATTTTGGAACGTCTTGTATACCTCAGAGAGGTATTGGTCTGTTAGCTGTTCACCCCATTTGGCAATGCAACCGATTATCAGAAGTGCAATTCCTACCAGCTGTAAGATAAAACACATAATTTGAAACTCTTTTCCATTCTGTATGCATGCCAACATATAATGAGCTAATTCGAGAAACATTTGCTTCCAAGCAGAAAAATAATGATAAGTCTCTTCGGTAAATTAAAAAATGAAGTGAAATTTTAATAGAGTAGCTATTACATGAGCATTCATTAGTCGACATTCTTATATCATGATCTTTTTTTTACAGATTTTCTTTTGAAGGCCATCTCACCCTATAAACATACATACATACATATGCAACACACATGCATGCACATACATACATACATACATACATACATACATACATACATACATACATACATACATACTTACATACATACATACATGCATGCATGCATTCATCCACCCACCCACCCACCCATCCATCCATACATCTATCCATGCATCCACCCATCCATACATCCATCCATCCATAGATAAATATATACATATATAAATACATACATAAGATTAAACAAACAGGCAGACATAATAAATATATACATAAATATCGACGTGCAAATATAAAAACGAGCATATAAATATAGTAATTGATTAATGAGTTTTAGCCACGATAGCATACTTTATACATCGTCTATCCTTATTTAAAACTCGACTGTCAATTTCTCGACCCAAAAACTACAAACATGCCATCTTATTAAGATTCATACAAGTTATTAGAGACTCTTTAATACTCACGGACAGAACCCCGTTGATCAGCACCAGTATAAACCTTCCTCCTCCCTCCAAGGCCCCCATTTTCTTCACTCCTCACCAATCTGTACCTTGTGCAGAATGATTTTGTAAAATGTTAAGTCATGTCATGTGTAAATCAGATAAATTCGTTCTTGGTGCTATTTCATTATTTTCTTTCTTTCAATTTCATTTGTTAACTATTTATTTATTTATTTATTTGGCTGACTTCATAGCATTTCGTACTCTTTGCTTCTCCATTGCCTGATTGTGAAAATTGCATCACAACTTCAGGTACGTCTGTCTTGTAAAAGCCATTTTGAGGAGGAATTTTTGTAATAAAAGTACAGCAAATGTTTTCATACATTTCTCAAAACTTTGATACTATTTCTTTTCCCATCTTCCGTACGCTATTTGAGAACGGTATTTGGAACCTAGCAGGATAACATTTATTGGTGTTCCGCAAGTAAAGCATGAGAGAGAGAGAGAGAGAGAGAGAGAGAGAGAGAGAGAGAGAGAGAGAGAGAGAGAGAGAGAGAGAGAGAGAGAGAGAGAGTCTATCAGTCCCATGATACACGACACGATAAGAACTTTTAATGAACATATTATTTAGGTATAATAATCATTGCACTCTTAAGATACCATTATCAACTCTAGGGGGATAACTGTATGACTGCGCTGCAGAAAATAGTTCCCAAAGTGGATATAGAGACAGAGTACAGTTACAAAGAGACGATTCAAACCAGAAGAATTTCGATGTCCTACTTGATTAAATTCCTGCTCCATTTACAACTTATTATCTTCATCCCGTGCGTCCCCGCCTCCATCCAGACTGTGACCCAGGGGATAGAACACAGAAAGTTTGACTGTGGATGCAAAATGTGGTCACAAAATATTGAAAAATATCACAGTATCTGAAATGTATGTACTCTAGTCCTATGACCTCTCCGAGGGAGGGAGCCAAACAATATCACCTTCCGTGTGTCGTGCATTTACACCTAGATTTGGATGACACAGGCAGTTGGAAGGAGAGACGGAACGTTGAGGGACTGATCAACTATGCACATGATAAATATAATGTTCAATTACAACGTTCATTAAACCAAACTGAATTTAAACCCCGTACCTGTTATGGTCAAATACTCGAGAAATATCTTCTGTGTTGAGAGAATAGATCACGGTTGTCCGTTGTAGCATCTAGCTCTCCTTAAATAAATTTGTACGAGTTCATTTTTTGTACGAGTTCATTTACTTAATGTTGCTTGTTCCAAAGTCAACATCATACAACTATCTACCCAGTGTAGATAATGGGGATTAACCAGGGTTAGTCATCCTCTGGTATTACTCGGATAACAGCGCAGATGGATTGGCAACAAGGAAGAAATGAAGCCACTGGACTGGAATTTTTTCTTCATTATATACTAGTACATGCGTCATTCTCTCTCTCTCTCTCTCTCTCTCTCTCTCTCTCTCTCTCTCTCTCTCTCTCTCTCTCTCTATATATATATATATATATATATATATATGATATTTCGGCTGTACATTAGTACAATGCGCTTTAAGACACGTTGCATAGGGGGAATAATCCTTAACGTGCCAATACTCGAGATCGGTGTTGAGTCGACTCAAGGCATAAGGTATACATGTATTAATTACGAAACTATTGGTCATTTCTTGGTGAATGAATGGACACTCCCATTTTATATGTAGGTTGCAATGGGTGAATCAATCGTATCGAGATCAACTGTACAGCTATATGCGCAGATGCATACAAATACTTGTAAACATTCATCTACTGACTCACACAAACACCGATTTAAACAGCCAGGACAAAATCTGAAATCCAGTTAGATGAATCCATTAATGGATCATTCCATCTATCCACCCGTACGTACATACTTGCATACATACTGATATTCGTACTGAAAGTATTTGTTCACTAAATTACATTGAAATTGACTTTGTTTATTTCTGTACAACTGTATATTATTTTAATAAAGATTGTGCTTTTACAAGAAATTGCAAGGCCCCTTGTACTATAAAACGCATTGCCTTTCTATGAAAAAGTCAGCAAATTTTAGACTCAATTGTAAGTTGTGCTGAACAAGCAAATTCCTTTTTGCTGATTATGCCAGAAAGATTCCACGTGTTTCTTAAAACAAATAGGCTGATGCAGCAGATTGTCTATCTGATGACGTGCACAGACACAGAGAATATCAGTGAGGAGGACGGGAGCCTCGTTCTAATTCGATATGAATGAACACAAAAGTAGCTTGACGAATGTCCATATTTGGCCTTGAGGATACGTCCAAAATTGAGTATAATTTGAGAACAAGATTTGCGAAAAAAGTTCATTCATCGAGAATCAGAAAGCTCTGTTTTCCTTACAGTTGTTCCCGTTACCTCTCGTTCAGCCTCCCCAAGAATGTAGACGTATCTACACAGTTATGAGTGACACCACTTTTTAAGAGAGCCTGAACTCTTTCTTTCTCTCTCTAACCATGGACAAAGACATTTTTTAAGTTATGAGTATATCCTTTTCATAGCAAGAAGTGAGAAGGTTGTGAGAAACATCTCATCATAACATAGCCAATAGTCACGAATAGTGTCTTAAAAATGCCATTACATCTACCCCCCCCAAAAAAAACCCCCCAAAACAAAATACAAACGAAATAAAAAGCAAATATATACAGACATGTAGTGTTTATAGATATAGAAAGATTATTTGTTATGTATATCTATATTTTTTGTAACTCCTGGTACATGATTGTATCTAAGTTTTTTAATTCTTATTCATGGTTGTAATGTGTACAGAATATATCTTTCGTTCAGCCTGGCCTACGTGAATTGAATATAGTATTACATAGGATTTATAAATAGATGTTTACGTGTGTGTTAACAATTAGAAATAATACTCTCAATAATAAGACTTAAAATGACGCCTATGGCGTAGTTTCTCAGTGACTGATGGGGTATCGGTGTTTCCAGAATAAATTTTTGGCTTCCCACTGGTTGATTGAGGTCACGTGAATATTCTTAATTGAAACAAAATCAATAGTATATGATGTCATGTGGGGTCTATTGCGAAGTACAGTCGCAATATACGGTGTATATAAGGAGAAAGATCATCACTCAGATTCATACCGATTTTTGGAGTCATGCACACTTATTTTGTTCCTGATGTATGTAAGTCTGCAGACGTGTTTTATGTTGTACTTAGATATTTTTCGAGAGGAAAAACATTTGTTTGGATTGTCCAGTGGGAATAGAAAGTGTTCATTATTTGGACTGTAATATTATTCTGGAACTGCTATAAATTATTCGAAAGAACTCTGGACAACGCCATCTTGACAATCTCGCGGTTCTTGGAGCACTAATACTTTTTCGGTATTGAAATTTATAGGAACTTTTCTTTCATTTAGGACTTTCATAGATCCTTAGAAGGACTAGCTTGGATTCACTTAATAATGCTGTAAATTCCTCTCACATTTTCATTTATAATTTTGATAATTAAACTGTTTGTTAAGTATTATAAAACTTGTTGGTTTTGCTTCTTTTCTGTTACTGAAGTTTGTGACCATAGAATCGTAACATATGCCAAACGCCAATCGTGTCATGTGTAATCGAATAAAATCTATTTTTTGTTGCTCTGTTTTATTTCTATATTTCAGCTGGCTTTGTTATTTATTTATTTATTTATTTGTTTATTTATTTACCTATTTATCTATTGATGTATTAGGTAACTAAATTCCATTTCTTAC
Source organism: Megalonaias nervosa (assembly GCA_016617855.1). Taxonomy (NCBI): domain Eukaryota; kingdom Metazoa; phylum Mollusca; class Bivalvia; order Unionida; family Unionidae; genus Megalonaias; species Megalonaias nervosa. Next base: position 25,865 of record JAECUM010034309.1, read on the forward strand.
TTTAAATCAGATAGTGTTAATTACACCCCATGTTCAGTTGTTTCCGTCTTGTAAAAATATTTCCCAAAACTTTGATACTCTTCATTGACCCAGAGAGATAGACTATCAATCCTTGATACACAACGCAATAACATAAGAATATTTGGTGCGTTCTGTTATTTGGACATAACAATCTATGCGCCCTTAAGATACCATTATCAAGTTTGGGGGTTATAAACAGTTTCCAAACGGGGTATGGATGCAGAGCACATTTACAGAGAGACAATTCAAACCAGAACAAGTTCGAAGTCCTGCTTTAACAAAAATTCCCGCTCCTTTTATAACTTATTACACCAACACACCAACGATAAAAAGCGCATCCCCACCTCCATCCAGACACTGACCCAGGGGTTAGACATAAAATGTTTCAGGTATATGATGTGTTCTCTTGCTATGACTACGGAATTAAAATGTGGTCCCAAAATATATGAAAATATAACAGTATTTGAAATATATATACTCTAATCCTACAACCCTTCCCAGGGACCCATAGAGGAGGGATCTAACCAATCTCAACTTCCTTATTTCGTACATTTGCACCCAGAAGATTTGGATGAAACAGACAGCTGGACGGACGGATGGAACTTGGACGGACGGAATAGCAGAAGGTATCACAACTGCACGAGATTTAATCCCATATCGCCTTTCAGATATGTCATCTTTGCTCATGGATAGGGTACACACGATATGACGACATTCCATCAACCAAGACAGTCAAACCACTTAGAAATTTTCCTTGTTTCAGGATAGTATAGTCTTTTTGTTTTTCTATCGTTTCGCTTCAGCGCCTCAAGGTCCAACCCAGTATTTCCAATACTGAGCCGCGGTAATACCTCAATGTCCAACCATCAGTTCCAGTACTGAGCAGCGGTAATACCTCAATGTCCAACCATCAGTTCCAATACTGAGCAGCGATAATACCTCTAAGTCCAACCTATCAGTTTCAATACTGATCAGCAGTGATACCTCAAAGTCCAACCATCAGTTCCAGTACTGAGCAGCGGTAATACCTCAAGGTCCAACCATCAGTTCCAATACTGAGCAGCGGTGATACCTCAGAAGTCCAAACCATCAGTTCCAATATTGAGCAGTGGTAATATGATTATTTATTTATTTATTTATAATTATCATCTTTGGTGTCGGATACGAATGACCTCATCCGACCCCAATTATTAGTTGAGCTGAGTCTTCGGTGTAGGTAAATAACCTCTCTGTCATATTGTGCACATATTGTAATGTCTTCAATGGTTGCATGTAACACAGGTAAGTAATATAACGTCTTCGATAGCTGTGTGTAACACAAGTACGTATTTTAATGCCTTCGATGGTTGCGTGTAACACAGGTACGTAATTTAATGCCTTCGATGGTTGTGATTATAACACAGGTACGTATTTTAATTCCTTAGATGATTGTGATTGTAACACAGGTACGTATTTTAATGCCTTCGATGATTGTGATTGTAACGCAAGTACGTATTTTAACACCTTCGATAGTTGCGTGTAACACAGGTACGTATTTTAATGCCTTCGATGATTGTGATTGCAACACAGGTACGTAATATAATGTCTTCGACGGTCGTGTATAAAACAAGTACGTATTGTAATGCCTACGATGGTTGTTTCTAGAACACTTTCATTTACATATGTTGTCATATCATTGGTATCTCTTTTAGAGTCGTGGCTAAAAGGCGTTAAACCAGGGAAGACCCCGAAAAAGATACAATTAAATTATGTGAAATATTTCGTCCAAATTACTCAATTCACAGAAATGACAGATGGAGTAATAGAAGTGGTGTATTCACTGGTCAAGGAAGGACTCGTTGCAGATGAACAACTACAAAACTTGTTACCGAGTGCGAGATTGCATGGTCAAAGGTTAAACTTGAAAATAACAGAGATTTATATGTATCATCCTTTAAATGCCACACAAGAATATGAAAGATGTCCAACAACTTAATGCTTCTTTACATTAACTTTCACTGTGTAAGAAAAACACATTATTTTAGCAGGTGACTTCAATTCTCCAGATATTGAGTGGGAGAAATTAGCCATTAAACCAGGAACTGCAGACAGGGACATCCAACAAGAACTGATTGACTTATCCATTGATCATGGACTAACCCAAGTATATAATCAAGCCACTCGTTATGGAAACGTGTTAGATTTGGTGTTCACTAACAACCCATCTTTTGTGAAAGATTCGTAGAGCACCCCAGGCTTTAGTGATCATGCTATGGTGATAACAGATTCTGATATGGCACCCCAACTTACCAAGCAAAACCCAAGGAAACGACTTGTATACTTCAAAGCTGACTGGGACACCATCTACTTAGAAGCTATACAACTATTAAACAAGATCAGTGATGAATACGAAAAGGGAAAGTATGTTGCAAATATATGGCCTCTCTTTAAGAACACGATCTGCACAATCATGGACAAAACTATTCCAGCCAAGCTGTACACAACACGAAAATCTGTGCCATGGTTTAATGACAAACTCAAGAGAATGGTAAAACGTAAATCAAGCCTTTACAACCGAACTAAAAAGACAAATCTATGGACTAAATGAATACAAATTATTTCAGAAACAGTGCAAAATGGAATTCAAACTAGCAGAGATCAACTACATAATTAATAACATCCAAAAAGGACTTGATAATAAAAACACTAAACCATTCTGGAAATATGTAAAATCAAGAAAACATGACAATTTTGGCATCCCAGCAATAACGAAAAAAAGGCTTATTAGTAAATGACAGCAAAGGAAAAGCTCAAATACTTGTTGACCAATTTAAATCAGTTTTCACCAAAGACATTTCCAACTCTGTGCCAAAAATGGAAAAAGTTACAAATATAACTTACCAAGCCTTCCCACTGCAACAGAAGGCGTTGAAAAACTTTTGTCAAATATAAATACCTACAAAGCAAGCGGACCAGACAACATTGCCAACTTAATCCTAAAAACTGCACTCACCAAGTAGCCCCTGGAATGCGAGCTATTTACCAATTGTCCGTTGACTCTGGAAGTTTACCAAGAGACTGGCTAAATGTAAATGCAGCCCCGTGTTCAAAAAAGAAGTACACCTTGTAGAAAATTACCGAGCAGTTTCCCTTACATCATTGGCATGTAAACTTCTCAAACATATAATTTGCAAGCATCTTCTTAACCATTTGAACATTTTTATACTTACTAAACTGAACCACGGCTTTAGATCGGGATACTCCTGCGTAACGCAACTCCTCACAACAATGCATGACCTACTTCAAAACAGCGACAAAGGAATACAAACCGACTAAGTGATACTAGACTTTTCAAAAGCGTTTGATACTGTGCCACATCATAAGTTACTGTTCTAGCTGGAAAACTATGGAATCACTGGGCCACTACACTGTTGGTTTGAGCTGTTCTTGACAAAGCGACACATGCAAGTGGAGGTGGATGGTGAGTCATCTGAAGCAGTCACTGTCGACTCCGGTGTCCCTCAAGAAACCGTCCTGGTACCAAGATTTATATCTGGTGACTACAAAACAAGAGAAGCAGGATGCGTCACCAAAATGTTAACTGACCTTGGTCTACCAACACTCCAAGACAGGCGTAGTAGGATTCGTTTGGCATATCTCTATAAAGTAGTCGAGGGTTCAGAGCCGGCTCTCTCCCCAAATATATTTTTTAAAACCATTAAGACAAAAACGACAGATTAAAGCCAAATCTTTTCCAAATTTTGAAAGTATAAACATTGTAGAAAAACTAGTATCAAATAATAGTAGATGTTTTGTAGTTGAGCAATAAAGAACAGAAAAATATAGAAATTATTTCTACTTAAAACAATTGTGGACTGGATTCATCTGAGTGACAGTGTTGTGTGCGCGCAATCAGTGGAGAGATTCAAGACAGCTCTTGAACAATACTACTTACTTTCTAGTTGGCTCTCTCTTCCGGTGCAAATTTATGCCGTAACTGGCCCTGCACTGTATGCATTCAGATTCAGGTTCAGATCATGAACGTTCAGAATGTTTCACATAATAGAGAATACACGCATATAGGCATGACATATGATTTCATTTTGTAATGTCCACACATATAGGCATGTTCTTATGATTCCATTTTGTAATTTCTTTTTCACTGGTGCTTATTACTTTCTATTTCCAATTTTTATCCGGAAATTAAAACTAGCTAGGTGGGTTCGAAATTCTTAAAAATCAAAATCAAAACGGAGATGTATATAACACGAATTATATATCTGCATATTTGAAATACAAGTGTATAATGTAATAAGGAACTCGCCGTTGTTTTGAAGAAAAGGTACGAAATGTATTTCAATATTTATAGCGCTTGTTAACTATTTTAAATATATACCGGAGGGCTATGGTATCGTGGGTCGTAATGTTTGCGACGGGTGAATAAAAAAATAAAAACACCGACTTTCAAGATATTACATATGTCACAGAACAAGGCAAGAAATAACTTGGTTTCGTCTTAGAACAATTTGATCATGTTCGTCGTACATGCATACAACGTTACCTAGGGTGGATAATTGTTTTTTTTAGTTAAGTGACTGAACTAACATGTATTCCGTCGTAGTTCGCTTGCGGCGAGAGACACTAAAAGCACGGTATGCACGGGTATTTTACCCTCACTAATGCTCATTCCCCTGAAGATTTAGGACTAGGTTTTTATCTAACTGACACACTGTTCTTTTGGATCTTGTCAGGGAGTGTACATTCTCCATTCGTTCTACAGCCATAGGGGTAAGTGTTGCATTGTTGTTTTATTTGATATATGAAGCATATTCAATTTTTAATGCCATAGCGTGAAATATTGTCTTTACCATTACGTGGATTTGAAACGATGTAAACTCTTGAATTGTTACAAGTTGCTAGAGTTTAATTTAATAGCAAGTATTTTTAGTTTTTAATTCCGTACTTGTTATTACGACCAGTTTGGTTTTATTGTAGCTGTGCAGCTGGGTAGCTGTGTAGATGTGCAGCTGTGTAGATGTGCAGCTGTGTAGCTGTGTCTGTGTAGTTGTATGTAGCCGTGTAGCTGTGCGTATGTGTGCGGGTGTACGACAGAAGTACAGATTTGTAAACTTGTGCGCATGGTGGATCCATGAAGGGGAGCATGGGGTCAATACAAGTTTGGACCAACCCAAGGATTCAGGAGAACTGTGCCGTTTGTCAATCGGACACGTAAACCAGGTCAAGATGTTTCATTAGCAAGTTTTACAAATATCTGAGTCACACGTGGTTATGATTGTACGGGCTGTACAAATGACTGAGTTACGAGTCGTGTTTGTTTCAATTATGGTGACAATTTGAGTACAGTATTGTTTACATTACATAAGATTATGTGAATCTCGCTTTCATTGTTTACATTACATGAGATTATGTGAATCTCGCTTTCATCTCGTGAGATTATGTTAATATTACCTTCATATCTGAATATATGAATCACATTTGGGTTTTGTTTTTTTTTCACTGGTGAATGTTTGTGTTAAGTAATCGAATCAGTCGTGTGCTTCGAGCGTGAAAGAATCACTATATATATATTTTATCAATTCATTTCATAAACTCCCTCGTTCATCACAATGTGTTGTATTGTCATTTAGTCCAAGCATCCATTCAGGTCAAATCCTGTTACAACATGTGTCTAATCGTTTTTTTTTTCTAAATTTCCATTTGAAATCAGATGACGGCGGGACACGATCAATAAAGAGACGCCATGTAGATTCCACGTCATACAAAGGGAGTTAACTCTGATACCGTGGTAATACCGAAAAATATATTTTTAATTTTTAAGATGAAATATACTTGTCATAATGCTGGGAACATGATTTAAATGTTGCACAAAATGTAAATCAACTTGCAAAATGAACGATGCCTTTATGGCCTTTTTTATTCTGCTACATGTGTCCTCCAGCAATATTTACTTGTCAGAGAATTAAAGGAATGCATTCGTAACCATGTGTGACTGGGGACTAGTGCCAGGATTGTCCGAGAGAATGGACCATCAACATGAGCATGAAAGTGTCTACCACTGTTTAAACAACCACCGATTTTCCAGTGAAAAGTAATAAATTGTGTGCAAGAAATTGTTCAAGAGTCAACACATATCAATTTCGAAAGCCAGAAAACAACCGTCCATTCTTAACATTCTGATTGTCATTTGCTACCATAGATTCGATCTCATGGTTCTGGACAAATATATTAATCATTTGATGTGATTCTTGCACAATATCATTGGATATTATCAAACGACAAACTGGTTAATCGATTTATTACAGTGATATAGATTTTAAGAAAACATTGATTCCATTTGAGAACATTGTTCCATTTGAGAACATTGGATAAGGCCATGTTTGGAAAAAAGTGATATTCATGGGCTCATTTTTAAAATGTACTCGCCAGCAATCCCGACAGTTTCCCGAAATCAACTGGTGTTGCAGAACTAGTAATTTATGGTCATTTAATGTATATAAGTACGGGATAGATGGTGCTATGCAGAAAAATTCCGAAAAATCCGAATACCACGATACCGTAGAACCCACGATATCATATGAACCTATTTACATAATTTGTCACCATGTGATTGTGATGCGCATTCAAACAAACCTTCCTATTTTGTTCACATTTTGGGTTTCTTTTCTATTTGAGTAGGGGTAGGTAAGATTTATTTTGGGGGTAGGGGTGTTATTTTGTGAGTTGGACGTTCCATTTTAGATCGCTTTTAATAAAATATTTAATGCCATCAAAAGCTTAGGAATAATACTGATAACTACAAAAATGACCGTGAACATAAGTCACCCTCCACCCCATAAAACGAAAACAAAACACGATGTCACACCACACTATAATAATCAGTCAGATATTAAAAGGCTGCGACAAAACGTAGCTATGCATGCTATATTTCTTTGGATTGTTTGCCACCCAGCTGGATCATTACAGCAACATTACCATCTATCTACACCATGACACGAACATTACCATCTACCTCGTGACACGAACGTTACCACCTACCTATATCATGGGATGAACATTGCCATATATCTACATAGTTGGACGAACAATACCACTATCTAAACAGTGACACGAAATTTACAACCTATCTACACAATGGCAGGAACATTACCACCTATATACACTACGATACGATACGACATTACTACCTATCTACAGAGATGAACAATATGACCTATTTACACAATGGCACGAAAATTACCACCTATCTGCACAATGGCACGAACATCAGACAGCTACAAAACGTCAGAACATCACTACCTATCTAAACAATGGGACGAACATACCGGAAGTGGCAATTCTTCATCATGTAAATTTTGAGTTATTATAATATAACTTGCATATAAATTAGATTACTGGGCCACTCGTTTATAAATTATGAATATAATAACTTGAGATTTCGTCAGATAAATAGAAACTTTCAATCATTACGTTCATTAAGCCAAATTAAATTTAAACCCCGCGCCTGATATGGTCAAATACTCGCGAAATATCTTCTTTGTTGGGAGAATATGTCACAGTTGTTCTTTTGTAGCGTCTAATTATCCCTAAATTCACTTCATAAGGTCATTTTCTGTAATGTTCGTCAGTTATCAACGAACTGTTTACCCAGCGTAGATAACGGAGACGACGGATTCTCATATGACACTGATAACGGTACAGATTAGACTAGCAACAAGGAAGATGTGAAGCAATAGGATTGCAGTTTAATATTTTCTTCATTATGTATCAATACACGTGTCACTCGTATCAACGTATCTCTCTCCTTGTATATATGCCACTCGGGATGTAGATTAGGTACAGTGTGATTTCTTGCATGTAAGGGCGAATAATCGTTAACATGTCATACTCGAATGTGAGGACTTGAATCCTAAAATCAACTTGGATAGTCTAATGTGTTGAATCCTTGGACTAGACTTTTCTATCCATGCATATACACGATGCATATATGTATTTTTTCCGTCAATGGGAATCAGTAATATATCCATACGTTATTCATTCCAGCGCCGTTGCATCAGCGTCATGGATGTTTTTTTGACTACTTACATTGAAAGCTCTATAAAGAATTAAGCATGAACGAATTAGTTACAAATATATTGTTCCTGTCCTTTTGAATGAATCGGCACTCCCATTTCATTTGTGTCCTACGATATGTGATTACCCAGGATCATCGATACAACGTACTTAGTTTCAACTTTCTTGGTTTTGCTGAGGAAAGAACATTTTCATTTAATATTTGAAAAGTATGTAAGAACTTTCCAAGCGGAAAATTGTAGTTTTAAGTAGGAGATTGATAACTATATTCTTCCTGTATGATTTTAGATATTGAACAATATTTGGGACAAAAGTTAAAAAAAAAAACAGAATGCATGTAACATTTAGAAATGAGACCATATGTCCGCATCAAATATGAATACGTGACCATGTCATTCATGTCACATACAGTATTCCTATTTTTTTGAGTTGACAAATGTTAAGGAAATAGTGGTTTATGTATAACATTCACTTTTATTAGGAAAAAGAAAACACTTCAGACGTCTTTTTCATAGATCCATGAATGCAACAGCTCATCGATTACATACGCCAGCTTTATACCTCTAATTTTTAAGTTTTGTGGAAAAACCATAAAATAAAAGATGTTTTCATGAGCTCTTTATGCATTGTGGTAAATGTCATCAGTGTTATTTGGTGAAAGGTTCTCCATAGTTTTCTTCTCAAGTCATCAGTGGGATGTCCTCCACGTAGTTCTGAGCTCCTCAAATCATTAAGAGGGATGTTCTCCAGAGTTCTGAGTTCTCAAATCAATAAGTGGGGTGTCCTCCATGACAGTTATGAGCTCCTCAAGTCATTAGTGGTATTCCCTCTACATAGTTCTGAACTCAAGCCAATAAGTGTGCTGTCCTCATTAAAATTCTGATCCATCAGGCTATCAGCGGGCTATCATCCACAGCGTTCTCAGCTCCTTATTAATATCCATTTTTATTTCTCTTCTCTACGGATTTGTATTCTTTTGAATACCTTGATGATAAAGACTATCTTGATAGGACATTTCACATCACGATTCATCTGGGCCGAGGGAACCCCTTTAAGTCTACTGATTAAAAACTACTTTGACGCAGGCAACACAAGGTTGGATATAGTGGTCGGTCAGTTCATCGTGTAAATGTAACGGAAGTATTTATATCGAGCAGACATTAGATCAGGACCTCTCATAGTTTCCAAGCCAAGGCCAAAAATATCTTAGATTTTGTTTTCACTGCACGTTTGAATCGACGCAGAAGCATGCCAATATTTTGTTTCTGAAGGTGTCTTGTTTTTGTTACAGCCTGATCTAACTCTGATTTTGTATCGCCATCATTGGAACTATAGACAACGAACATTACAATTGTACGCAAAAAGGAAAAACTACAGATTTTCAGGAGAATATGAAATGAATTGTCATGTATGGGCCATTGAAACTAAAACAGTGACGTAAAATCACGTATCTGTCCGCCCATTATATTCCTCCCTTTCACTTAAAATGTTTATTAGCAACCTGTTCAGTCACCAATAGGCCTTAGCATTTTTCCTGATGGCGTTTTGGGGTACAAGGTATTGTCCGTGTTCGAAACGAATCCTCATTAGGTACCATCCATGAGAACGGCAGATGACGCTATCAATCATCTTTCTATCAAGTGCGAATGATCGCGATCTAAGTAGCAGATACTTATAAATTTGATTGCTTTCATTTCTATTACTTCAGAATAGAGGTTCAATATTGCAAAGCAAACTTCAAAACATGTATTCAAAATGCTTAATTTTTTCGACCTCTCTAAGCTACTGTTTCGGATTTCATAGTATTATACTAATGTAGTAAAGCTGAGATATCTTTATTGCTGATTGGCATATACAAACATATATATGATATGTTTGCTTCCCCTCTCAATCATTAACTCATTATCGAGATCATGTTCTAAGTAAGAGTTAGAAGCTGTAGTAATTCATTTTCAAACCATTCAAGCCAAAATGACAGGGACGATAGTGAGATATAGCAAGGAGGGGTGGACTTAGACGATGGTTGTTTCAGTTCGGTCTAAATCGTTTCCATCTCCGATGACTATATCCATTGCGCTCTCTTTCTCTCTTTCTCTCTCTCTCTCTCTCTCTCTCTCTCTCTATATATATATATATATATATATATATATATATTAGAGAGAGACGCACAGACAGACAGGCAGATAGATTTATACCGCCTCCTCTCTTCTGCTCTATCTTTCCGTTTCAAATGGAAACTGTCAATGGACTCTGATTGATAATCAGCATTATCATTAGGAAATGTTTCCAGATTCATAACATGTCACTCTGAGGGTTATTGAATAACTATAAATGAATTGAACTAGTTTTGGGTTTACGTACCGCATATTAAACTTTCTGTAAGTAAACACTTTCCTTGAAGAGGTATTTTATATCTAGAATCAGACTGAGAGTTTTCCTTGTCAAGACTAGCTCGGGTATGATAGTATCCGTCATCCTGTTCAGTAATAAAGATAATACCCCTTCTAAGGCAGCTTGAACAATTTGAGTCGTATCGCTACGATGTCTGCCTTAAGGCAGTTTATTGTGATGTCTAGCACTGGGGATTCATGCCTCAGACATGTAGCATGTTCAACCCAGTCACATTATCCTGATACCCGACACCAGGCCGATCAGTCCTAAAACTAACGTCTTAATGCTGAGCGCCAAGCGAGGCAGCTGCTAGTACCATTTTTTTTATAAGTCTTTGGAATGAAACTGATGTGGCAACAGACAAATGAGTCGTGGCTGTACGAATCATAATGTGCACAAGAACAAGTAAAGTTTTGCTCTTTTCTGCAATGATTTGTCTTCAGGATTCATTGTATATGTTATCTATATTTAATTTGTATTATGTGATTCACCTTTGTCCATACGTTTGTGTAGGAGTTGGGCCTACCTTACTAATGTCTTATTTTAAATAACATATTATGTAGTTAATATTTGTGTATGATTGTAAATTATTAAGTAAAATAATAATAACTTGTAGGTAAACATGTGTACGTGGTATTTTCAGCTTGGAAGTTTCTAGATGTGATCTTACCTTTGAATTTCATGGGAGAATGACCCTCATCATGGATATGTAATTGTGTCTTGGTTTCATTATATTAAGGATTGTTTACATCAAATTTATTCATTCCTAAATTTAGTTGTGTTTAGATTAAATGTGAGAGGATTTGCTAATTTAAATTATTAGCTGGAATTACAAAGTGCTGAATAATATTTTCGGACTAATTCAGTATTTTCTGATTATTATGAATTAAATCAAGGAGATTTTGATTTTGGATTTTGGATTATATCATTGTGACTCATCAAGACTGTTGGCACATCAACACTATTCATGGTCATTGGAACGGCACTTTCACGATTGGAATTCATTCGGAACACTACTCGAATTCATTCGAAAGACTCTATACCTTTGGACTTGTGACAGAACTTGGATGTTTGGGATTTAATTCACAATACTGTAAGTTCTTTATAAATTTTCACAATGTATTCTAGGCAAATAAATTATTTGTTGAATTATACTAACCTTGTTGGTTTTCGCTCTTTTATTTTAGTTATGGCCATAGAGTAGTGACAGTATGTGATACGCCTACAGTTGTTTTTTCTTTGTCGAGTAGTTTGTTCTGCTCGTTCCGTGTGTGGCGAGTACTGACTTCGACGAAAGTTCCTTGTTTCCACGTGCTAAAGATATGATGCATACTGTCAATGTTTCTTACTAGATTTGAAACACCCTAATTCCTCAAGTGCACTCTGTCTCTATGGAAAATAAGCACCAACATTTCTCCTGTTCCAAGAATGAATGAATGAATAAATAAATAAATAAATTGTAATTGTACACCCCCTCTTGGAATCAGATCAGAAACCATCACATTGTAACTTGCTGAAATCGACCCAATGAGTGACTTGTAAAGAGAGGAGAATGCGCTTGTGTGTGCCATGCTTTGACCGGTATTATTCCATACAAATCTGAGATTAGTGTGCCAACGGTAACTAGATCCATTTTTAACGTTCTTGTTTTAACAACGGATCAGTAGCTCCACAGAGTGCATTTGTAATACATCAGGTTGTAAGCCTGAAAGTAATGATAGGTTTAAGAACGGAACTACCAAAAACATGAGTTCTGAGGATGGATGTTCATGATTGTGACGATGATTAAGCAAAACGTCACATACAAACACCTTTTTTTTTTGGGGGGGGGAGTTCACTCATTAGTGGTGAACACTATTTCAAGCGAGAAAAGTATGCAATGTTGATTTGTTTGAACCTTTCTAAGTTCATCTGTTATTGACTGCCTTTTCTGCTTAAAACATTTACAGAATATTTTAATATCAAGCTTTTTTTATTTTCTGTCACTGAAGAATGAATAGCATCAAAATATCCTCTGCGAAATTTGGATTTTGTAGTGAAATGCGCATGCTCAGTGCTGTAAGTTGATCATCGATGCTGTACCTGTTGTCATTCAGGCGTTTTTCCAAGACAGAGAGGGACTCGAGGATACCATTTCCATCGCAATGGAGTTATACGAGTTCGTCTTAGATTGACTTCACAAAGGGTGATAAACCTCTATAGTAAAAGTATAATTTGATCTTGACTTTTGATACCCACGCAATTTTCATGGGACCAAAAACACAAGCGTTGCATTGTTTCATTCCTGAATTTCCATTTCCCTTTCCAATGTGTTTACGATTGATATTTAAGCCTGTAACTGTGCTTTTTTGCAGCATTTTATTTTTGAACTTTTTACTTTGTGTATCATTTCTTTTGTTTGGTCCGAAGGTGATATTTAATATTTCATGACACTTTCTTTCCCAGTTCACACTTACTGTCATCATTTGTGTTCTCACTGACGATTCCTTCGGCTGAGTTTTAGGGCGGTGTTGGTTTAATTAGCTGTTTACTCACTTGTCTACTTTTATATTGAGTTAACAATCAAACAGGCTAGGTACAGACCCGAGTGAATCAAGGTGTGTTTTCTATTGTCGTTCTTGTAAGGTGTTAATATCAGTTATTGGCTTTGAAGAAAAGGTTGGGTTTGAAGCTTTAGCCTGAGATTGATACTAGTCTTTGATTCTGTTAAGTCTATTTCTTCTTGTTTTCAAGTCAGTCTATTTCATCTTGTTTTCAAGCCAGTCCATTTCTTCTTGGTTTCAAGTCAGTCTATTTCATCTTGGTTTCAAGTCAGTCTATTTCATCTTGGTTTCAAGTCAGTCTATTTCATCTTGTTTTCAAGACTCGTGCTCTTTTTTCTTCAAAGTGTTTGAGATTTGATGCTCAGCAGACTGTATATTTGTTACTGTGTCATTCGGGAGAATTTGCACCATACTACTTATGATCATCATTCGAACTTCTGACTGACTCAAATTGCTCCTGTCCAAGGATGGTTTCTGTGGTGTTTGTTTCTTGTGTGTGATTAGCAAAACGGCTCAATGTTAGTTTCAATAAAGGAAAATATTTTTAACAAATGAAACTGAGACAGATAAGGTTTGAGGAGATCGCCTGTTTTCACCAAGGAGAAATGAAGTTCTAATCCGTATGTTAGTCATGGATTATCATTTCCTATACCCTACATAATAAAAAAATGACACGTATTCAAAGGAAGATACACGACAGCATAATTAACGTATCCCATACGTGTGTCCAGCAGCTACGCAATCATAAAATGTATGTTGATAAACCAGTGAATTTTGAATGCTACAATTATTGTAAGAAGTTGCATTTGACCAAAATGTTAATGCTATGGATTAATGAGCACCCACGTTCCTCGTAAATGAAACTGACACTCTGACAGCATTACCACTCTCTGACAATATTATTCAGAGACTGATCTCATCGTCAAAATGGACATAAAGTGATGTCATTGTTGTGCTCAGGTACTCACACATTCAGCTAACAGTATAACTATCGTTATGTGTGAGATGGCATATAGTAAATATAGGTATGCTGTCCTTACGTGCCTAGACACAAGTGTGCAGGACATTGTCTGTGAGTTGTCACATTATATCGGTATATTTATCCTAACTGCTCTACCGACAGGTGTGTAGGTGAAAACGTACACCGTTTTTCTCATAAAAGCATGAGTAAAATATACCAAACTACGAGACAGCAAAAGATCCACCCCCACCCCGCCAAATCACCTATTGTACACAGAGTGAGTTTTACTATTTGTCTAGTGGCATTCCACCTAATGTACATAAATGCATGGGACCCCGAGTGGCTGAGTGGTCTAAAGAGCTCTCCGTTACGGATCACTGCCATCTCACCTGTCTTCTTGGGTTCGAGTCTCGGATTCGGCCAATGTGGGTATGTGAGAAAGCTTGCCAGTAGCTTCTCGTGGGTCGGTGGTTCTTTCCGGGGTTTTCCCAGGTTCTTCCTCCACCATTAATACTGGCCGCCATGTATAGCCTATCGTGTGCTGAAAAATGGCGTTAAACCCTACAACAACAACAACATAAATGCACTGTACAAGTGACTGTATTAGATTATCTTGTCTCATACAGTGGCTTCTTTTAGAATAAGTGCAAAGAAAAAGGAAGAAAATAAATAACCTGCCAAGATAACATAAATCGAACAGATTATCTTCTTTAGCAACAAACCTAGATAGATCACTCTTGATTGACAATCACAAATAAAACCACTTTTTGTAAACTTAATTTTGATACATGCACGTATCGTGGCAGGGAGATAATAAAAATTACCGTATAACTTCATATTGTGCCTTCTAACGAGTAGGATATAATATGAATCTACTTCTATACACCGGCTGATTAATTGCATAATTAACATTTATAACTTGTTTTATTCAGCTTGTATGGACTATTCCGATTGTCTGTTTTGTCTGTGTCTGGTCGAGTTGTGTAGAATGGTCGACGGTTAGCTGTAGCATCTGTTCCACTTGCTGAGTTCGCAAGGTGTAGCGATAACTCTTATGTCTTATAGTATTGTATTGTATATCTTTCCTATTTCAAGTCACATGTTTAAAACTGACACTGATAGCAATGTAAGAAGTTGTTGTTTTGTCTATTTATGCTTTTATATGAAATAAGGCCATTACATGAATATGTAGAAATATCATTACCATCTTTGGGAAGTTTCTGTCAGTTAGAATTTGGGTCAGTGTAAAGGGGCTATTATCATATATCATTTCTGGTCTTCGTTTCTAATGGTGCAAGTAAAGGTGAACTGGATCTCACCTGTCAAAAATTTTGCTGTCTCGGAGCATATTGAAGATACTGGGTACCGGTGGAATCTGTAAATACTGATAATCTCCAAACATTAATTTTCTTTGCTCGTCTCGCCCTCTAAGTCCAAACATTTTCTCCCAAAAGTAAAACAGAAAATTACAATGCAGGTGTGGTGTGAGAGAGCCCATTTCATCAGCTGCAATAAAGCTTCTTCGTCATCCTGGCTTATCGGCTGAATATGTACTACAATCAGTCATCTTCAGTTACATCTGTTTTCAAATTTAGTGCTTGAACTGACTTGTGAAATGGACGGTCTCTAAGAGAGAGGGGATAACTCGTAACCTTAAGATGCCTTTCTGTGCTATTTGCATAGACTCTAGAGAGCATGACTCGTTGTGTGAAACATTCGAGTTGAGAACTGCTACAAGCATTTCTGCCAACTAAGAGTCTAAATGATCCGGAGTGGCATTTTCACTGCAGCGCATCTCATGTATGTTGTCCTAAAACCTTATCTGCACATGGCTGATATCCCGTTCAGTCGCTTGCTTGGTTGAAGCTTCTTTTGTGACTCGTTGAATTTATACACATTGTCAACGTATTATCTCTACTTTAAAATGGCTCATATAGCTTGTTTATTTCATCCACAGATAAATCTAATCAATCAAAAAAGTGTGCGCCAGCTGTATGAGTGTCATTTCCTAACACGCAGTACTACGTTGCTTGCTTCTTCCTTCGTTCCTTCCGCATTCTTTTCTAACTTACGCATATGACAAAGCACTGGCATATTATTGGAATAACTGTCGTATTTGAATCGCTTAAACTATACAGGTTTGCTGCTAGACACAATAATCACATATAATTATGTGAATGAACAATCGTGTCAGGCATGCATAAATCTATGCATTTATATCACCCGACTGACGCAGTCTAATATAACATTCTTTTCACATCATCCATTACGGACAAGGATGTTAGTCTGAAGAATTATACACATGTTTGCCAATCTGCTACGATATATACATTCCAACTTATCCACCTACCCACCTTTTTACTTGCATATTTTTGTTCATTCCAAACAAAATACCTAGTCATGCACATATACAGACAGATCGATAGATCGGAAATAAGAGATATATAGATAGGTCGATAGATAGTCGGGGTTATTGATTTATAGGTAATAGTCGGAGTGATGTGTATAATTTTACAATTTGCAAAATTAAATTTTAAAAACTTTGATTTGAGCGAGAATTTGTCGGCCGTTAAATTGTTTTACCACAAATGTAATATATTTATTACCTGGGCAAATATAATGATTTCCTTTAAAATAGCAACATTATGCTTTTAACTTGGATTTGGACGCCTTGGCTTTATATAATCATTACGTCAATAAGTAGTACAAGAAAATACACGTACAAATATGATAAGAAGAAAGCGAAGTAGCTTGATAAAAATTTTCTATGTATAAAAAACAAAAACACAAAACAGAAAGAGATGTAATTCATGGAAGAATTGAAAACAATTGCAAAATAATATACGAATCATGTATCTAATAACATGTATTGCTCCTGCGGTTGAAATTGAGTATGCTAAACACTTTCTTCTAGACTGTTCCAAATATTCAAATCTTAGAGATAAAATCCTATACATACTCCCATTCGCTCTAACGATCGAAACATTATTTGGCAACCTTATGTTAACAGTAGAAACAATATACAAATATTTTTAACTGTGCAAAATTATATTATGAAGACCAAGAGATATAATTAATTGACTGAACTCACAACCATTTGAATCGTAATTAATTAGTTATTTATTTTTATACGCTGTATGTAAATTTAAGAATATTTTCTGTATAAACGTTTGTACTGGTATCTAGATCACTGATGTTATATTTTTTTTTGTTACTGCTGGGTAGACCGTGCTAATAAGCTTCTGCTTTCTCACTGAATCCCCCAAATCTTATGTTTGTAATTGCATTAGACAAAGTTTCTCAAATAAATATGGTTTAAACTAAATCGCCTGGAAGCGATGATATATCTACAACTTGTTAATTCCAATCTGAAAGAAATCACCGTAAATAAACTTATAAGTCCCGGTAAGAATCACCGACCCACGGAAAACTATTGCAAGCTTTCTGACATACCAACATTGGCCGAGTCGGAGAATAGTCACCATAATAGAATAAGAGATGCAATGCTTTTTATTTTCCGTGTGTTATATCAAGATATACATTGGTTTTGATACTGTTTATAAATGAGCACAGAAATATATTACGATAAGTAACTATCAAAAGCTATAGAAATACCCAACAGATATTAGAAATGCGAAGATGTCATATTTAAATTCAGTGATACACAGGGGTGCCATCAAAGTTTTTATTGGGGAGAGATATGTAATAGTCAGCTATTAAGTTTTACGGATGAAGATCAAAACATGTTTAGAGATGAAACAGCGGGTGGTGGTGGTGGTTTGAAGTAAATGTGTTTATGCGTGTCGCTATTATGTCGATTTTAATGTGCAGTTCTTTTCATCTCCACTTGGTTACACACACACACACACACACACACACACACACACACACACACACACATATCTGTGTGTGTGGTCGGGGCCAAGTACATGGTATTAAAAGCTAGAAAAGGGGCGAAAAAAGTGGAAATGCTCTAAGCAGAGCCCCTGCAAGTTAGATCCAAATTTAAAATATTTTAAAACTATAATCGGTTTGATTTTGTTTACTGAAGAAAAAGCACAGCATAAAGTGGGGGTAAAATAACACAAAAAAGACTTTATTCACTATCGAAAGTATAAGTCCGGTAGCTTTATATAGCTTGAGAACGGAGAGGTACCCACAAATAATCCAAAATTT
Source organism: Megalonaias nervosa (assembly GCA_016617855.1). Classification (NCBI taxonomy): domain Eukaryota; kingdom Metazoa; phylum Mollusca; class Bivalvia; order Unionida; family Unionidae; genus Megalonaias; species Megalonaias nervosa. The sequence goes on from JAECUM010034309.1 coordinate 44,027, forward strand.
AGAGAAACAAACAGAACATTTTATAAAAGAGGTCGGGGGAGGAAAAAATATTGTCCGGGAGACGGAAGGGGAGGCGTATATGAGTCCCACTAGAGGGTTTGGTACATTTAACAGCCCATCCAACCTTACAGGCTAGATATATTCCACTCATCCATCTACCCCTACCGAGAAAATCAAATGATCCAAATATGTTTTTCTTTCCTTCTCTGACATGAAATCGTTAAATAAAGTGCTTTTAATTTTTTTCTTTTTAATAGGGTTGATCAAAATAGGCCAGCCATGACAAATACACAAATGCCTAAATATCACCATGCAATAATAATAATAATAATAATAAATACACCACGATTATCTTACATACATGAAAAGAACAAACATATATCGATCTCTGATAATGATTACAAACTAAATTATGCAGGGGAGAGCGACCGAAAGGAGTACATGCCAATTCTGAATTAAACTTAAAGCTTGGGGATGAAACGAATAAAAATCTCGAAAAGATATTCGAAAATAAGTACATCGCTATCAAAACGAAAGAGGACACCAAATAAAAATACCTATAATTCATTTTCAAGAACTAAATTCTTTTTTAAGATAAAACAACAAAATTTCTACATATGCACAAGGGGTGGGGGAGAGTATCAAGGAAAAAACAGGTATAGGAATCTCTCAACTTTTCCATCAAAGGTAGTCACCTCATGTTAATAATAAAATTCCTTCCATACCCTACCCTGTGAAAGATAATACAATTTTAATTTCAATTCTTTCAAAAATATGAAAGCCAAAGACATTTTAGAAAAATGTCAAGATTGATATTTTATTTGTGGAAATCGATTACTGTTTAAGACTTCTCGGAGTTAAGTCATTTAGGTCAGAACGTTCAGAAGGACAGAGATATAAATGTACATAACTTTTAGATGGGCGGTGTTATTTCTGTTTAAGTAATATTAGAGATATATACCATTACGCTGCTAATATCGAATAAGTTCATTCATTCATTCATTCATTCATTCATTCATTTATTCATTCATTCATTTATTCAGTCATCATTCATTCATTCACTGAGCGATGCTAGAATGCAACAAGAAAAGGCTTTCTATCGTCGATAGTAATTGATTTAAATAATATATTTGAGGAATATTTTAACTAACTTCAGATCCATAGATATTTCCTCATCACGTTTACCTACTAACATTAAAGTAACAAACAGACGGGTCTACATAAAACAAATGTGTTCAAATTATTAAATATGACATTTTTTATTTTTCATATAATTTTATCACTATTATTATTATTATTATTATTATTATTATTATTATTTCAAGTTCACATTTATACAAATAGAATTTAGAAACTATTAGAAATAGTTAATTGTCCAAATATGTTTAATACTGGAAATCAATTCATGCCGGATGTCGAACAATGGGGCGTGATTACTCCGACCTATGACATGAGCAGTATTCGGGAAACCACCAGTCCTTCTATAAACTGACGTACTATTGGTCAGTTTGATGCCTAATTAGTTTTTTAACTGAATAAGGAAATGCAAGGGTGACTAGAAAATACTATAAAAGACACCTACATTTTAGTTCTGTATTGATATTCAAGTGACTGCAATTCTTGAGATTTTGATGGTGTGTCTCAGCGTCGATGTCATATGCATGAGAATATTTTACCAGAGGGAAGTTGACTTAATGCTGAGTGACATTATTTTCCTTGAACCAAAACGTGCAATATTTACATTTTAAAACAATGACGGAGCAAGAAGAGTGTTTTCATGAGGTAGAGGAAGAAATCATGTGCAATGAGGACAATAAGATAGTTGATACGGACGAAAATGTTATCACCGACTTAGTGGTGAGACATGAACTGGAATGGCCAAGTCTAACAACACAGTGGTTGCCGATGCCACAAGACCAGAAGGAGAATACTACTCTTCGCACAGACTAATATTGGGTACACACACGAATTCAGATGAACAAAACTACTTGATGATAGCTAGCGTGGCGCTACCTAATGAAATTCCTAAGTTTAATACTTCTGATTACGACTACGAATCGGTTAGTCTGAAGGTTGAGAAGAAAATCAATCACGAAGGTAAGGTAAACAAGGCTTGCTACATGCCACAGAATCCTTGCATCATTGCAACAAAGACTTCTTCCAGTGATGTGCTGGTATTTGACTACACAAAGCAACCATCTGAACCTGATCCCAGCGGAAAATGTAGTCCAGAACTGACGTTGAAAGGTCACGAGCAAGAAGGATATGGGCTTTCTTGGAGTCCCATTCTAAATGGCCATCTAATTAGTGCTTCACACGACCAAGCCATTTGTTTATGGGATATCAATTCCATGTCTGCAGATAGAGGAGTTATGATGCGATTGCCATTTTTATAGAACATGCATCAGTTGTAAATGATGTAGCATGGCATCCCTTCTACCAAAATATGTTTGGGTCTGTGGGTAATGACGAGACACTTATGCTCTGGGACACTCGCTCAAACAACATCAGTTACATTGTTCATGCCCATGCTGCTTCGGTCCACTGCCTGTCCTTTAATCCCTATCAGGAGTTTATTCTGGCCACTGGATCTGGAGATAAGACTATTGCATTGTGGGATCTAAGGAATTTGAAATCGAAGCTGTTTTCAATTGAGTCCCATAAAGATGCAACATTCCAGGTTCAGTGGTGTCCTCACAATGGGAAAATTCTAGCATCTAGTGGCGTAGATAGAAGGCTATATGTCTGGGATATAAGGAAACTTGGAGAGGAAGAACCTGCAGAAAATGCTGGAGGTAGCCCGCCAGAGCTGCGGTTCATTCGTTGTGAACACACTGGCGAGATCTTTGAATTCTCGTGGAATCCCAATGAACCCCGTGTAGTCTGTGCTGTGGCAGAGGAAAAGATCGTGCAAATCTGGAAAATGGCTGAACACGATTGTTATTATAAATAACTTTTGACATTTGCGCATTGAAATCAAGACTTTGTGTTCTGGTATAATGTAATGCCAAATGTAACTTCTTTTAAAATCATGGTTAGAAATGTTATTTAGTTTACAATATAAGTGAAATTTGAAGGCTTTTTACAGGCAATCATTTTGGAAATAAGACTTTAGTGCTGCATAAATAATGAAGTAATTTGTTTACCAAAGTAAATAACAAGCCTTCGTAAATGTGTTTTCTTCATATCTATGTTCATGTGAAATATTAATACAATTTTCAATTTTTAAAATTCAGATTTGTGTAGTTTCTTCAGACCCTTGTACCTGTATGTTTGTTGTTTAAGAAACCATTCAGATTAAGATCGTCTAGTCAGGTGACAGGCTATTGTCACAGTAGTGTTTAGTGGCGTTAATGACCACGTTGTTTCTATCTGTTTGTCCTTCTGCTCTCTATCCTATTTCACTTTTTTCACATTCCCTCAACATTTCTCTTTATCTACACATAAGGACTGACCACTAGGCAGAGTTGCAGAATAGCAAATGCAGAGTTCATCCTTACTGATTGTAATCATCTCCCCTAGTCTCCCTACCATTCATCTTTAATCTCTGCACCATAGTTATCGATTCTCTCTCTCATTTAGTGATTGTGGAAAGAGTTCTTTTTCCAGAACGAGCAGATAGAAAGCAGTAGTTCCGGTAACTGTGTACCTGTAAAACTCTCTCCATGTTATAACTGATACAAAACACCTATAGTTGCTCTCTCTCTGTGTCTCTGTATGTCTGTCTGTCTGCCTGTCTCTCTCTCTCTCTCTCTGGCTTCTTGTAGTAAACAGCGGTTCGACTGTATGATCTTAAACAAAGTAACAGAACAAGGAAAACCATCAACATCAGTAACATATCGTTTAATTCTCTTAGTGAAAAAATGAAAATATTAAGAATATCGTGAATTGATCATGGTTTTACTCTTGGGAGAACCTAGTCCTGATCCCAAATGCAAGCAAACAAGTTTGCAAATGATCATTATATATCTACAATCATGGAGAAAAATTAGGTGTGTAACATGTTGTTTACAAATGACCTCAACAATCAACAATCATAGACAAAATATAGACGCAGGATATAGATATACATAACAGCAGCTATTTATTGCAACCAGGCAATGAAAGAGTATATGTGATGAATGTCGCATCGCTATGAATAATTCATATAATCATGTTGCGATTTTTACTTGCTACCAAAATGTCGGGTTTAATTTTCACAGCAATGTCTTGTTGGATAAAAAAACTCTCTTCGATAAAGCATGTACTGACAATGGTAAATAGGTAAATATCTTGTACATACATACATACATACATACATACATACATGCATACATACATACATACATACATACATACATACATACATATGGACTGCTCCGCTGGCTTAAATGGTAAGGACGTCCGCTTCGGATGCGGGAGTTCGCGGGTTCAAACCCCGGCTGAGTCATACCAAAGACTTTTAAAAATGGTACTAGCAGCTGCTTTGCTTTATGTTCAGCATTAAGGGGTTAGTGTTAGGACTGGTAGGCCTGACGTCAGGATAATGTGACTTGGTAGGACATTATGCTATATGTCTGCGGCATGGTGCCCCAGTGCTCATCATCATCATCAGTTCCGTAGTCTGGTAGACCGTTGGGGCACCGCACAAGACCGAACAACCAGCTTCCTCCATTCCTCTCCATTTTCCGTCTTACTCAGTGAGTCGCTCAGTGTCAAATCTGTCCACTCTCGAATGTTGTCTTCCCACCTCTTTCTCTGCCAACCTCTATCTGTGATAATATAGAGTTGTTCCCCCATGGTACGTTAATCTGGGTCAGCCACGGTATGCTGTTTTGTTTATATTTAAGCGCTTCTTTTGACAAAGAATTTTTATAGGAATAGAAAGGGGAAAAGTGATTCAAACTTTACAAATTATAAGTAAGCAACAATAGCAAAACAGTTTTAATATGTACCAGTAAGAGCATTAATTACCACAATAATACAGTGTTCAAGGCTACATACATACATACATACATACATACATACATACATACATACATACATACATACATACATACATATACGTATGGACTGCTCCGGTGGCTTAAATGGTTAGGACGTCCGCCTCGGATGCCCAAGCTGAGTCATACCAAAGACTTTTAAAAATGGTACTAGCAGCTGCCTCGCTTGGTGCTCGTCATCAAGTGGGTAGGGTTAGGACTGGTCGGCCTGATGTCAGGATAATGTGACTTGGTGGGACATGATGCTATATGTCTGCGGCATGATGCCCCAATGCTAGATATCAATACAAACTGCCACACTGCATACATCGTAGCGATATGACTGAACAAATCCTGAAACTACGGTTTAAAAAAATCAAAATCTCACAAATAAAATCTCTCTCTCTCTCTCTCTCTCTCTCTCTCTCTCTCTCTCTAATTGTTCACACACTGAAAGTTATCATCGCAATAAAAAAAGCCGAAAGTTGACTGTTAACATACCGCAAGATGTTATATATAAATGAGCCATTATGACAACAGAGGGCGCCGTGGTTATCGAATGAAAATAGTGGCGCGAATCAGGTATAATGCACATTCTAATATGGAGAACTAAACGTCTGATCCGACCTCTCCTTGTCTCGACAGGAACGTAGCATTTCTTGAATAATAAGACAATATAAAAGCGTTCTTATTTCAGGATATTTTAAAAAAAAAAAATTAATGCTCTTTCTACAAGTAAAAAATGTTTTGTAATTACGGTTTACTTGAAATATCTCAAACAATAAACAAATTAAATAAGCTTTATATATATATATATATATATATATATATATATATATATATATATATATATATATATATATATGAGAGAGAGAGAGGCTCCGTTGCTATGTATTCCATGGTTAAAATCTGCCTTGTTAGTGATTAATCTAACAGCTCCATTTGTTGTCAGAACTGATCTTTACAGAAATGCTCCACAGGGACAATATCCGACCTTGATTAAAATATTCCAACTTGTATTATGCTAAGATCTTATTTTTACCTTTCTCTGTTCCATTTGATTATGCTAACATCTTAATTGCAACTTTCACTGTGCTACATTGTATGTTGCTAACATCTTAATTGTAACTTCCACTGTGCTTCATTGTATGTTGCTAACATCTTAATTGTAACTTTCACTGTGCTACATTGAAACTTCTAGAATATTATGTATTTTTACCGTTATGGTGATTAAAAGGTAATCAAATAAAGTATCAGACTTACAAAAGAAATAATGATATGGAGAAAGTTGAAGTGTGTAATATTGACAATATGCACATGGAATTTGAAGATCTGAAATGGCAGTATTCCAATATCACTCATATCAAATTTAGACAGAACCATCGGCAGATGTAAAAATGCAGTCTTGAGTTACACACAGAAAATGGACAATAGAATAAGACAGAAAAGACAATACACGATTTACTGGTAGAATATACATGCATAGAATCATGGCTGTAATGCCCCTCCATAAGAGAGCGCCTGAATATATCCTAGAAATATAACAAACTCGGGATCAAAAGCGTACTAATAATAAGGTACAAATGCAACCTCAGATAAAAGAGAAAGCGGGTGTACAAAATCCTGTAGTCAATCTTTAACTCCGTTCGATCAAATGTATGTGTATTTGTATATGGTATAAAATAAAATATGAGTAAAATATGTACACTGTATATTCGACATACCTCTTACATACATTTTTTGACGGCTCCGGTAGCTTAGTGGTTAGGGTGTACGCCTCGGATGCTAGAGGTCGCGACAGATTCTTACCAAAGACTTGTAAAAATGGTACTTACAGATGCCTCGTTAGGCGCTCAGCATTAAGAGGTTAGTGTTGGGACTGGTCGGCTTGGTGTTAGGATAATGTGACAGGGTGGGATATGATGCTACATGTCTACGGCATGATACTCCAGTGCTAGAATTCACTATAAACTGCCATACTGCACAAATCATAGCGATATGACTGACAAATTGTTAAAGCTGTGTTAAAAATCCAAATCACAAACACACATACAGACATTTTAGATTCAAGAGGAAATCGGGAATCTCGGTTTCCTTTTAATGAAAACATTATAGAACTCGTAGTATATCAGGCCACAGCATACATGCCATTGACACACACACACACACACACACACACACACACACACACACACACACACACACTGCTTCTCCCGTTCCTGATTAATAGAATCTTTGTCTTGGAATGATTTATTTGCGATCCTGACGTTTTCCCGAAACATTCGCACTCTTTTTGTAAATGTATAAAAAAATATTTAACTGAAATACAGTTTGTGCAGTCAAATGCAATTTGCAAAATACTTATTTATTCTGATATCTTGTGTACTTTATTTAATCGCTTAGTTCTATGTTTGTTGTATAAGAAACCGTTCAGATTAAAAACGTCCAATCAGGTGACAGGCTGTTGTTACAGTAATGTGGGTTGTGGCGTGAATGACCACGTTGATTCTCTCTGTTTTTCCTTCTGCTCTCTATCCTATTTCACTTTTTTCACTTTCCCTCAACAGTTCTCTTTTCCTACACATAAGGACTGACCACTAGGCAGAGTTGCAGAATAGCAAATACAGAGTTGATTCGTTACTGTTTGTAATCATCTCCCTTAGTCTTACTACCATTCATCTTTAATCTCTGCACCATTCTTATTTTAGCGGAATACTCCCTCGGCTACACTGCCCCGAGTCTCGCTATCTCGGGTTCTTTATGATAGGTCTTGTATTTGGAGTGATACCCCCCTGAATCTGTCTAAGGACTGGGACTCCAGAGTGTGACAGATTTCTACCTCAGCGGGATACCGTCTTATTCCTGCCTTCTTGTGTGTCGCCGACTTGTCACAGTCTTGGTCACAGACTTGCCGCTAGGTCGCCGACTTGTCGCAGTCTCGGTCGCAGTGGCCAACTGTGTCGCCGACTTGTCGCAGGGTTGCCGACTTGGTCGCAGACTTGTCGCAGTCGCCGACTGTCTCACACACTTATTGCAGTCGCCGACTGTGTCGCAAGGTCCTCGACTGGTCGCAGAGTCGCCGACTAGCCTTCCTCTGGTCGCTGACTGTGTCGCAGAGTCGCCGACTGGTCTTCCTCTGGTCGCGTGATCCAAAACTAGACGTTAGATGGCACTACAAAGCCCGCCAAACATTTAAAATCACAATATAAACTTGAATGAAACGAAATATTAAATAATGAAACGAATATTGACGTCCATGGTGTTTCCTCGTTACACAATCTCTCTCTCTCTCTCTCTCTCTCTCTCTCTCTCTCTCTCTCTCTCTCTGTTTAACCTAGAATTTAATTATAAGTTTAAAAAAATGATAATTTAAAGTATTGCAAATTAAATCCCAACTGTTTCCGAAATGTCAGTCACAAGTATACAAGTATGGTTCTTAGAATGAACTACAATTTTGGATATTCTTATCTGCGAATGGTGTAAATGTAATGAAGTACAAATAGTCTTCATGCATCATAATGATATAATCCAAAATGTCTTTGAATGAATGTGGCAGACTGGTTTACGTTTTTTATTCAAAATAGATATATTCTGTTATTTCAATAAAAATTCAAGAGAACGAGTACAATATATTTGTTGTTGGTACTAAGAAAGACGTTTCGAGCGCATGCTTGTTCATAAAGTCTCAAAATTAAATTTTTATATTCCATGTTTCAAATTATGAATTATAGCAACTGCGCATTAATTATATGCATATGCTGCTCATGTTGAACCAGTGATGTAAAGGGGACAGCACTTATATGATAGCCTTACTTCATTTGTGATTGATTTCGGATTTGCTTATTGCGTAGCCGTAGACGGAATTAACTTCTTCGATTCGTTGCACGCTTTTACAGGAATTAAATGTATTGAGCAATATAGTGGCTAGGCTGAGAGTATCTATGGCAATATTTTCCAAGCACCTGCTATGTTAGAATAATTAAACGAGCTCAAGACGTTGCTAAATAGTGTCGTTTTACACCCCTCACCAATAGTGTAATATGCAATCGTTGTTTTTGTTCTCGAGGAGATATTCAGTCTTCCCATTTCCACCCCTCAGCAAATAAAGTGCATTGATTTTTCTTTAATTTTGTGTGCAGTTTTATAAGTTTTAATCAGTGCCTTCGAATGGGCAGCATTTTATCACCAATTATCCACACCCATCTGAACTGTCCTGTGAATTGAATTCGCATTGAGTCCATGTTTTTCATTTGTCAGTGTTCAACAAATTCATGAAAAATTACATTTAAATAAAGCACACTAATCGGCTGTGATTTTCATACCCATGGCATTAGTCCTGATTTAATGTTGTGATTGGATATCACATATTATTGAAATGAATTCTATATGATACAGGACCTGATCAGGTCAAGTGTTGTGGGCTGGGGATCGAAAATTTCAAAAGGGTGATGGCTTTCCTCAAAGGGCACGGAAGTGACTGAACGTGTGTGTGTGTGTGTGTGTGCATTTTTTGGCGGGGGGGGGGGGCGGAAACGCTTGAACAACACGATCAGCTAAACAACCATGAGACATAATATCACCAGTGTAGTTGTAACACTGAGTGGTTTCTTTCTCGCGATTCAAGTTGGCTTTACAATTATGTATTGAATGAGTTGTTTCTCACTTCAACAGGGTTAACAAGTTCCATATTCGAATCGTAGAAGGTAGAAATGAATTGTAGAACAAGGTCGTTCTACACATTGGGGGGGGGGGGAGGGGCAAAGATCGTTTGAAGGTCGAATGAAGTACGTCTCATGTTCTGTAAATAACGGTCAAATTAAGTCTTAAAAATATGCGGGATCTAGTCCGTAGTAAAATTTAAATAACATGCAGTTTATGCGTATAGTTTAGGCTTTCCCAGCCAGTTTCATGGTATAATTGTGTAGGCTTTCCCAGCAAGTTTCATGGCATAATTGTGTAGGCTTTTCCAGCTGGTTTTATGGTATAATTGTGTAGGCTTTCCTAGCTAGTTTCATGGTATAATTGTGTAGGCTTTCCCAGCTAGTTTCATGGTATAATTGTGTAGGCTTTCCCAGCTAGTTTCATGGTTTAATTGTGTAGGCTTCCCCAGCTAGTTTCATGCTATAATTGTGTAGGCTTTCCCAGCTAGTTTCATGGTATAATTGTGTAGGTGATGCACGTTTGGTTGCACCCGTTATTATTCTCATCTTCTCACCATTTTATTTCTACGAGTTTCTAGTTAAGACCATATTTATTTGAGAAACTTTGTCAAATGTAATTACAAACATATGATTTGGGGGATTTAATAGAAAGCATAAACTTATTAGCAATGTCTTCCCAAACAGAAAGAAAATATAACATTAAAGATCTCAATGCCGGTACCAAAGGTTTTACAGAAAATATGCTTACACTTACATTCAAAGCATAACAATGAATAAAAACTAATTAAATGCGATTCAAATGGTAGTGACTTCAGTCACTTAATTAAATCTCATAGTCATCCTAATATAATTTTACACAACTTAGAAATATTTGAGTGTTGTTTTCTACAGTTAACATAGGGTTGCCAAATGATAACTTTTCAATCGTAAGAGTGAAAGGGAGTGTGTGTTGAAACATTTTATATTTTCGGCAACCCTATGTTAACTGTAGAAAAAAAACACAGAAATATTTGTAGTTGTGCAACGTTATGGTAGGAGCATCGAAAGATTTACTTAACTGACTGAACTCACAATCATTTAAATCGCAATTAATTAGTTCTTATTCAATTCATTGTTATGCTTTGCATGTAAGTGTATGCATATGGTCTGTAAATGCAATGTTATCGTCAACGAGATCCTTAATGTTATATTTTCAGTCTTGTTACTGTTGGGGAGGCAGTGGTAATAAGCTTATGCTTTCTACTGAATCCCCCAAATCGTATCTTTCTAATTGGGTTTAACAAAGTTCCTCAAATAAACATGGTTTAAACTAAACTAAACTAAACTAATTCAACAACTGTCACTAACATGGTCTTTTGGATCAAATATATATATATATATATATATATATATATATATATATATATATATATATATATATATATATATACTTCCGTCATAATTTATTATTATGATACATTCCCTCCTCACCCATCCAACCACCGAAAGAGAAATCTATTACTATGTTGTCATATTTGTGTTAACACAGCTTTAAGTAGGTTTGTCTTGTTTGTAGGTGACTACGGATCTATGTTGTCATTTACTTAGATTTTGATCTTCCCAAATGTTTGTATTCATTTAATTTTAGGATATGTATGTGGATATTTTCTTTTCCTCTTGCGTCTTAACCAGAGAAAATATCTCAGGCTCTCACTCCTTCTCTTATATGCTCTGGAGGGAGTTGTATGGCTCAATCTCTTTTCACTGGTAGGAGAATCTTTGTTTTGGGTTGATTTATTGGGAAATCTTGATGCTTTCTCAAATGATTTTTACTGCTTTTTTTGTTGTAAATATGGAAATAAAATATGTATTTGAAATAAAGAGTCTACTCCTTAGCAATTCGTAACATTGTTATTTCTTCTGACATTTTAAGTAGTTTCATTCAATGGGTACATGTCTTATTTGTTCTTTTGTATAGTTAATAGCCTGAAGTAGATCTGTTGTAGTTCATGATAGTCTTAGTGCGTGATATCTGTTATTGGCGTGGTCCCCCTCAGAATTACATCATCTGAGGGACCCCCTAGTTCTAAATATAAAGGGTTTTTATGTGTTTCTGTTTTTTATCCAAGTGCGTGTGCATTATGTATTTCTTTTAAATAAATTTTGATTTTATAATTTTCCAAAGTAGGGTAAGTACGCCATTTCCATTTTCCAAATTATTATTTTTAAAACAGTTCTTTTTACATTATTAGCACGATCATATTATTTTTGTTATCTGAGAAGTAGAAATTTTATTTTTTATCTCTCTAAGTGCTATAGCATAAGCTGCTAACTAAGTTCACATCCAATAGACTCCTGAAGCACGTGCACAACCTGCGCTCTCAATTGTGAGCGCCGCTTGCACGTGCTGCACAATTTCTTCAAATTCACTATTCGCAATTGCTTTCCTAAATTAAATTGTATAAATCTATATTATATTTACCATACGATTACATTTAATTAATTCTAAAATACTATCTTGCGTTCTATTTATAGGTGTTTGTAACTACCTTTTTCTTAAACACTTCCTTAGTTATAATTATCTATTCTTATTAAAGCTATAGCAAGAATAGTAGAAAATAGCAAGCCGTCTAGATTGTCTAGTTCAGTAAGTCAATTGTCCATTCATGATCATCCTTTAATCTAAATTACAATCCATTTTGTTTTCCAGCTGTAAATTAATCTCGAATATTTTCATGTTCAAAAAGTTTCTGTTCACAATTTTCAGTAGTTCACATATATTTTCTATAAATGTATCAAGAGTGTTTTCATCTTCATAAAGTTTCTGTTTGCAATTTTTCAATAGTTCAAAAACAATTCATTTTATCCATTACCGTTCCTTTCCATATTCTGTAGCATAGCCCATATATATTCCAATTTCTTTATCTTTGCGATTCTTTTCCCTTGCGTCATTTCTGAATTCAGACAATTCATTGGCGTTCCTTTTACTAGTATTGGCTATCCATCTTCTTCGGCATTCCTCAACTTTGTATTGGCAATCCATTTTCCATTATCCAATTTTCTTAGTAATGACTTTCCTTGTCCAGTAGGATTTGTAGAATCTGTTCACATTTCTTTTTATTTGTTTCCAATTTTCATTTGTTTTCATCATATTTTCTTCTATTTCTATTGATTGTTAGATGTCATTGTTTCCTCATGGCCAGTCCGTCCTAGTTTCCCCTCTGCTCGGTAAAGAAAACCATCTTTTCGGCTTCTTATATTCCATGCATTGGGAAAACTCCAGGTATTCTTCTTCTTGAGTAGTTTCTTGATACGGAAGAGGGACCATCCTGTTGGACCAGGTCAGTAACCACCCCCAACCCATGGCAATTTAGGTTAGAGATTTGTTTACTTTTAACCTTACTTGTCAAACAGGAGTTTAACAATCTAGTTATATCTAGTCCCTTTGATGTGCGGTCTTCTGAACAGAAGTGCCAGGGCTATAACTAAGATTAACTAGGCTGACATGAGTTCTACTCACAATCAGTATCTTGTTCCATGTCACAGTAATATCCTGTAGTAGATGTGTTTTAGTTAATCTTAGCCTCGGGGTACAAAAACTATCGTCCAACCATATTATAATTGCGATTATAAATCGGGTGAACGTCTTTGTGATGACAGGTGTACTTCTGCAATTAGCTATAATCCTTTAATTAAACCTAAATGTGGGTTGAATGCGACGTTCTAATTAATGTTAGAAATGTTAAGTCAAAATATTGACTAAAATTATATGTTCAAAATCTTGGACAAATGTAGAAGTTGACCGGCTGGGGATTAAATTCATATACTAACAATCTAAGCTATGACAAAAGGACTGCATAAAAACATAAACAACTAGCTTCATGTTATTTTGTCCGTTATTGAAAAATATTAACTCAAGCGACTTCATGAGGAAAATAATAAGTAGTACAAGAATATACACGTAAAAATATGATAAGAAGAAAGCGAAGTAGCTTGATAAAATTTTTCTTAGTAAAAAGAACAGAAAGAGATGTAAATTCATCTAAGAATTGAAAACAATTGCAAAATTAAGTAACCAATTTGGTAAATTTTAATAAGGGAAGAAAGCTGGAGAAAGAAATCAAAATAATGATCGAAAATAATAAAGAGTCAGGAGGGGAGGAAAAGGAAAGCAAACCATACAAAATTAAGAGGTTTAAGGAGAGAGAGAGAGAGAGAGAGAGAGAGAGAGAGAGAGAGAGAGAGAGAGCAGATACATTTTGACGGTTCCATAAATGGGGAACTAATCTATAAAAGACAGGAAATGAAAATAGAATAAAAAGGTTTATAATACAATGTAACGTGAATGTAGCAAAAATGCAGAGTAAGAACAAATATTATAAAAGATATTTACCAATAATCTAAAATTTGTATGCAACACAAAACATAGACTCATAAATAAAAAATCTCAATATGAAAGTGTAATCATCGCAATAAAATTGAGGAGGAGAATTAAATGTGCCGTGAAACTCGCATTATTCAAACATAAATAAAACAACCAAATTACGCAGCTGAACGAAGACAAATCGTCTAGAAAAAGAAACCACTCCATGTTACTTCTTAGCTCGTGATAGAATGTCTCAGATCATGTATGCTAGGCTAAGAGCAAATTGTAGTAACTTAAATTACGATTTATATACGAATCATGTATCTAATAACATGTATTGCTCATGCGGTGAAATTGAGTATGCAAAACACTTTCTTCTAGACTGTTCCAAATATTCAAATCTTAGAGATAAAATCCTATACACACTCCTCTTCGCTCTAACGATCGAAACATTATTATTTGGCAGCCTTATGTTAACGGTAGAAAAATACACAAATATTTTTAACTGTGCAAAATTATATTATGAAGACCAAGAGATTTAATTAATTGACTGAACTCACAACCATTTGAATCGCAAATCATTAGTTCTTATTTATTTTTTATACGTTGTATGTAAATTTAAGCATATTTTCTGTATAAACGTTTGTACTGGTATCTAGATCACTGATGTTATATTTTTTTTTATTTTTTTTTACTGCTGGGGAGACCGTGCTAAGAAGCTTATGCTTTCTCCTGAATCCCCCAAATATTATGTTTGTAATTGCATTAGACAAAGTTTCTCAAATATATATGGTTTAAACTAAATCGCCTGGAAGCGATGATACATCTACAACTTGTTATAATCAATTCCAATCTGAAAGAAATCACCGTAAATAAATAAGTCCCGGAAAGAACCACCGACCCACGGAAAACTATTGCAAGCTTTCTGACACCCATATTGGCCGAGTCTGAGATTCTAATCCAAGCGCACAGAGGCGAGATGGCAATGATCGGTACAGACGTGTGCTTTAGGTCACTTAGTCACCATAATAGAATAAGAGATGCAATGCTTTTTATTTTCCGTGTGTTATATTATATTTAGATTTACATTGATTTTGATACTGTTTAAAAATGAGCACAGAAATATATTACGATATGTAACTATCAAAAGCTATAGAAATACCCAACAGATGTTAGAAATGCGAAGATGTCATATTTAAATTCAGTGATACACAGGGGTGCCATCAAAGTTTTTGTTGGGGAGAGATATGTAATAGTCAGCTATTAAGTTTTACGGATGAAGATCAAAACATGTTTAGAGATGAAACAGCGGGTGGTGGTGGTGGTTTGAAGTAAATGTGTTTATGCGTGTCGCTATTATGTTGATTTTAATGTGCAGTTCTTTTCATCTCCACTTGGTCTCACACACACAAACACACACACAGATATATATATATATATATATATATATATATATATATATATATATATATATATATATATATATATATATATATATAACCAGGTATTTATGTTATTAAAATCTAGAGGAGGGGAGGAAAAAAGTGGAAAATGCTCTAAGCGGAGCCCCTGCAAGTTCGACCCAAATTTAAAATATTTTAAAACTATATTCGGTTTGATTTTTGACTGAATAACAAGCACACCATAAAGTGGGTGATAAAATAACACAAGAAAGATTTTATTCACTATCGAACGCATAGGGGGACAATGCCAAGACTGGTAAGTTTATATAGTCTGAGAACGGACAGGTAGCCACAAATAACCCTAAATTTAAAGAAACAAAATTAGAACATTTTATAAATGAGGATGGGGGAGGAACAAGTATTGTCCGGGAGACGGAAGGGGATGGCTATATGAGTCTCACTAGAGGGTTTGGTACATTTAACAGCCCATCCAACATTACAAGCTAGAAATATTCCACTCACCCATCTACCCCTACCGAGAAAATCAAATGATCCAAATATGTTTTTCTTTCCTTCTCTGATATGAAATCGTTAAATAAAAAGGAAAAAGTTAAAAGCACTTTAATAGGGTTGATCAAAATAGGCCAGCCATGACAAATACACAAATGCCTAAATATCAGCATGCAATAATAATAATAATAATAATAATAGTAATAATAATAAAAATAATAAATACACCACGATTATCTTACATACATGAAAAGTACAAACATATATCGATCTCTGATAATGATTACAAACTAAATTATGCAGGGGAAAGCGACCGAAAGGAGTACATGCCAATTCTGAATTAAACTTTAAGCTTGGGGATGAAACGAATAAAAATCTCGAAAAGATATTCGAAAATAAGTACATCGCTATCAAAACGAAAGAGGACACAAAATAAAAAGTACCTATAATTCATTTTCAAGAACTAAATTCTTTTTCAAGGAAAAAAAATACAATTTCTACATATGCACAAGGAGTGGGGGAGAGGATCGGGAAAAAAACTTTTCCATCAAAGGTAGTCACCTCATGTTAATAATAAAATTCCTTCCATACCCTACCCTGTGAAAGATAATACAATTTTAATTTTCAATTCTTTCAAAAATATGAAAGCCAAAGACATTTTAGAAAAATGTCAAGATTGATATTTTATTTGTGGAAATCGATTACTGTTTAAGACTTCTCGGAGTTAAGTCATTTAGGTCAGAACGTTCAGAAGGACAGAGATATAAATGTACATAACTTTTAGATGGGCGGTGTTATTTCTGTTTAAGTAATATTAGAGATATATACCATTACGCTGCTAATATCGAATAAGTTCATTCATTCATTCATTCATTCATTCATTCATTCATTTATTCAGTCATTCATTCATTCATTCACTGAGCGATGCTAGAATGCAACAAGAAAAGGCTTTCTATCGTCGATAGTAATTGATTTAAATAATATATTTGAGGAATATTTTAACTAACTTCAGATCCATAGATATTTCCTCATCACGTTTACCTACTAACATTAAAGTAACAAACAGACGGGTCTACATAAAACAAATGTGTTCAAATTATTAAATATGACATTTTTTATTTTTCATATAATTTTATCACTATTATTATTATTATTATTATTATTTCAAGTTCACATTTATACAAATAGAATTTAGAAACTATTAGAAATAGTTAATTGTCCAAATATGTTTAATACTGGAAATCAATTCATGCCGGATGTCGAACAATGGGGCGTGATTACTCCGACCTATGACATGAGCAGTATTCGGGAAACCACCAGTCCTTCTATAAACTGACGTACTATTGGTCAGTTTGATGCCTAATTAGTTTTTTAACTGAATAAGGACATGCAAGGGTGACTAGAAAATACTATAAAAGACACCTACATTTTAGTTCTGTATTGATATTCAAGTGACTGCAATTCTTGAGATTTTGATGGTGTGTCTCAGCGTCGATGTCATATGCATGAGAATATTTTACCAGAGGGAAGTTGACTTAATGCTGAGTGACATTATTTTCCTTGAACCAAAACGTGCAATATTTACATTTTAAAACAATGACGGAGCAAGAAGAGTGTTTTCATGAGGTAGAGGAAGAAATCATGTGCAATGAGGACAATAAGATAGTTGATACGGACGAAAATGTTATCACCGACTTAGTGGTGAGACATGAACTGGAATGGCCAAGTCTAACAACACAGTGGTTGCCCGATGCCACAAGACCAGAAGGAGAATACTACTCTTCGCACAGACTAATATTGGGTACACACACGAATTCAGATGAACAAAACTACTTGATGATAGCTAGCGTGGCGCTACCTAATGAAATTCCTAAGTTTAATACTTCTGATTACGACTACGAATCGGTTAGTCTGAAGGTTGAGAAGAAAATCAATCACGAAGGTAAGGTAAACAAGGCTTGCTACATGCCACAGAATCCTTGCATCATTGCAACAAAGACTTCTTCCAGTGATGTGCTGGTATTTGACTACACAAAGCAACCATCTGAACCTGATCCCAGCGGAAAATGTAGTCCAGAACTGACGTTGAAAGGTCACGAGCAAGAAGGATATGGGCTTTCTTGGAGTCCCATTCTAAATGGCCATCTAATTAGTGCTTCACACGACCAAGCCATTTGTTTATGGGATATCAATTCCATGTCTGCAGATAGAGGAGTTATTGATGCGATTGCCATTTTTACAGAACATGCATCAGTTGTAAATGATGTAGCGTGGCATCCCTTCTACCAAAATATGTTTGGGTCTGTGGGTAATGACGAGACACTTATGCTCTGGGACACTCGCTCAAACAACATCAGTTACATTGTTCATGCCCATGCTGCTTCGGTCCACTGCCTGTCCTTTAATCCCTATCAGGAGTTTATTCTGGCCACTGGATCTGGAGATAAGACTATTGCATTGTGGGATCTAAGGAATTTGAAATCGAAGCTGTTTTCAATTGAGTCCCATAAAGATGCAACATTCCAGGTTCAGTGGTGTCCTCACAATGGGAAAATTCTAGCATCTAGTGGCGTAGATAGAAGGCTATATGTCTGGGATATAAGGAAACTTGGAGAGGAAGAACCTGCAGAAAATGCTGGAGGTAGCCCGCCAGAGCTGCGGTTCATTCGTTGTGAACACACTGGCGAGATCTTTGAATTCTCGTGGAATCCCAATGAACCCCGTGTAGTCTGTGCTGTGGCAGAGGAAAAGATCGTGCAAATCTGGAAAATGGCTGAACACGATTGTTATTATAAATAACTTTTGACATTTGCGCATTGAAATCAAGACTTTGTGTTCTGGTATAATGTAATGCCAAATGTAACTTCTTTTAAAATCATGGTTAGAAATGTTATTTAGTTTACAATATAAGTGAAATTTGAAGGCTTTTTACAGGCAATCATTTTGGAAATAAGACTTTAGTGCTGCATAAATAATGAAGTAATTTGTTTACCAAAGTAAATAACAAGCCTTCGTAAATGTGTTTTCTTCATATCTATGTTCATGTGAAATATTAATACAATTTTCAATTTTTAAAATTCAGATTTGTGTAGTTTCTTCAGACCCTTGTACCTGTATGTTTGTTGTTTAAGAAACCATTCAGATTAAGATCGTCTAGTCAGGTGACAGGCTATTGTCACAGTAGTGTTTAGTGGCGTTAATGACCACGTTGTTTCTATCTGTTTGTCCTTCTGCTCTCTATCCTATTTCACTTTTTTCACATTCCCTCAACATTTCTCTTTATCTACACATAAGGACTGACCACTAGGCAGAGTTGCAGAATAGCAAATGCAGAGTTCATCCTTACTGATTGTAATCATCTCCCCTAGTCTCCCTACCATTCATCTTTAATCTCTGCACCATAGTTATCGATTCTCTCTCTCATTTAGTGATTGTGGAAAGAGTTCTTTTTCCAGAACGAGCAGATAGAAAGCAGTAGTTCCGGTAACTGTGTACCTGTAAAACTCTCTCCATGTTATAACTGATACAAAACACCTATAATTGCTCTCTCTCTGTATGTCTGTCTGTCTGCCTGTCTGTCTGTCTGTCTGTCTCTCTCTCTCTTTGGCTTCTTGTAGTAAACAGCGGTTCGACTGTATGATCTTAAACAAAGTAACAGAACAAGGAAAACCATCAACATCAGTAACATATCGTTTAATTCTCTTAGTGAAAAAATGAAAATATTAAGAATATCGTGAATTGATCATGGTTTTACTCTTGGGAGAACCTAGTCCTGATCCCAAATGCAAGCAAACAAGTTTGCAAATGATCATTATATATCTACAATCATGGAGAAAAATTAGGTGTGTAACATGTTGTTTACAAATGACCTCAACAATCAACAATCATAGACAAAATATAGACGCAGGATATAGATATACATAACAGCAGCTATTTATTGCAACCAGGCAATGAAAGAGTATATGTGATGAATGTCGCATCGCTATGAATAATTCATATAATCATGTTGCGATTTTTACTTGCTACCAAAATGTCGGGTTTAATTTTCACAGCAATGCCTTGTTGGATAAAAAAAATCTCTTCGATAAAGCATGTACTGACAATGGTAAATAGGTAAATATCTTGTACATACATACATACATACATACATACATACATGCATACATACATACATACATACATACATATGGACTGCTCCGCTGGCTTAAATGGTAAGGACGTCCGCTTCGGATGCGGGAGTTCGCGGGTTCAAACCCCGGCTGAGTCATACCAAAGACTTTTAAAAATGGTACTAGCAGCTGCTTTGCTTTATGTTCAGCATTAAGGGGTTAGTGTTAGGACTGGTAGGCCTGACGTCAGGATAATGTGACTTGGTAGGACATTATGCTATATGTCTGCGGCATGATGCCCCAGTGCTCATCATCATCAGTTCCGTAGTCTGGTAGACCGTTGGGGCACCGCACAAGACCGAACAACCAGCTTCCTCCATTCCTCTCCATTTTCCGTCTTACTCAGTGAGTCGCTCAGTGTCAAATCTGTCCACTCTCGAATGTTGTCTTCCCACCTCTTTCTCTGCCAACCTCTATCTGTGATAATATAGAGTTGTTCCCCCATGGTACGTTAATCTGGGTCAGCCACGGTATGCTGTTTTGTTTATATTTAAGCGCTTCTTTTGACAAAGAATTTTTATAGGAATAGAAAGGGGGAAAGTGATTCAAACTTTACAAATTATAAGTAAGCAACAATAGCAAAACAGTTTTAATATGTACCAGTAAGAGCATTAATTACCACAATAATACAGTGTTCCAGGCTACATACATACATACATACATACATACATACATACATACATACATACATACACACATACATACATACATACATACATATACGTATGGACTGCTCCGGTGGCTTAAATGGTTAGGACGTCCGCCTCGGATGCCCAAGCTGAGTCATACCAAAGACTTTTAAAAATGGTACTAGCAGCTGCCTCGCTTGGTGCTCGTCATCAAGTGGGTAGGGTTAGGACTGGTCGGCCTGATGTCAGGATAATGTGACTTGGTGGGACATGATGCTATATGTCTGCGGCATGATGCCCCAATGCTAGATATCAATACAAACTGCCACACTGCATACATCGTAGCGATATGACTGAACAAATCCTGAAACTACGGTTTAAAAAAATCAAAATCTCACAAATAAAATCTCTCTCTCTCTCTCTCTCTCTCTCTCTCTCTCTCTCTCTCTCTCTCTCTCTCTCTCAATTGTTCACATACTGAAAGTTATCATCGCAATAAAAAAAGCCGAAAGTTGACTGTTAACATACCGCAAGATGTTATATATAAATGAGCCATTATGACAACAGAGGGCGCCGTGGTTATCGAATGAAAATAGTGGCGCGAATCAGGTATAATGCACATTCTAATATGGAGAACTAAACGTCTGATCCGACCTCTCCTTGTCTCGACAGGAACGTAGCATTTCTTGAATAATAAGACAATATAAAAGCGTTCTTATTTGAGGATATTTTAAAAAAAAAAAATTAATGCTCTTTCTACAAGTAAAAAATGTTTTGTAATTACGGTTTACTTGAAATATCTCAAACAATAAACAAATTAAATAAGCTTTATATATATATATATATATATATATATATATATATATATATATATATATATATATATATATATATGAGAGAGAGAGAGAGAGAGAGAGAGAGAGAGAGAGGCTCCGTTGCTATGTATTCCATGGTTAAAATCTGCCTTGTTAGTGATTAATCTAACAGCTCCATTTGTTGTCAGAACTGATCTTTACAGAAATGCTCCACGGGGACAATATCCGACCTTGATTAAAATATTCCAACTTGTATTATGCTAAGATCTTATTTTTACCTTTCTCTGTTCCATTTGATTATGCTAACATCTTAATTGCAACTTTCACTGTGCTACATTGTATTATGCTAACATCTTAATTTTAACTTTCACTGTGCTACATTGTATGTTGCTAACATCTTAATTGTAACTTCCACCGTGCTACATTGTATGTTGCTAACATCTTAATTGTAACTTTCACTGTGCTACATTGAAACTTCTAGAATATTATGTATTTTTACCGTTATGGTGATTAAAAGGTAATCAAATAAAGTATCAGACTTACAAAAGAAATAATGATATGGAGAAAGTTGAAGTGTGTAATATTGACAATATGCACATGGAATTTGAAGATCTGAAATGGCAGTATTCCAATATCACTCATATCAAATTTAGACAGAACCATCGGCAGATGTAAAAATGAAGTCTTGAGTTACACACAGAAAATGGACAATAGAATAAGACAGAAAAGACAATACACGATTTACTGGTAGAATATACATGCATAGAATCATGGCTGTAATGCCCCTCCATAAGAGAGCGCCTGAATATATCCTAGAAATATAACAAACTCGGGATCAAAAGCGTACTAATAATAAGGTACAAATGCAACCTCAGATAAAAGAGAAAGCGGGTGTACAAAATCCTGTAGTCAATCTTTAACTCCGTTCGATCAAATGTATGTGTATTTGTATATGGTATAAAATAAAATATGAGTAAAATATGTACACTGTATATTCGACATACCTCTTACATACATTTTTTGACGGCTCCGGTAGCTTAGTGGTTAGGGTGTACGCCTCGGATGCTAGAGGTCGCGACAGATTCTTACCAAAGACTTGTAAAAATGGTACTTACAGATGCCTCGTTAGGCGCTCAGCATTAAGAGGTTAGTGTTGGGACTGGTCGGCTTGGTGTTAGGATAATGTGACAGGGTGGGACATGATGCTACATGTCTACGGCATGATACTCCAGTGCTAGAATTCACTATAAACTGCCATACTGCACAAATCATAGCGATATGACTGACAAATTGTTAAAGCTGTGTTAAAAATCCAAATCACAAACACACATACAGACATTTTAGATTCAAGAGGAAATCGGGAATCTCGGTTTCCTTTTAATGAAAACATTATAGAACTCGTAGTATATCAGGCCACAGCATACATGCCATTGACACACACACACACACACACACACACACACACACACACACACTGCTTCTCCCGTTCCTGATTAATAGAATCTTTGTCTTGGAATGATTTATTTGCGATCCTGACGTTTTCCCGAAACATTCGCACTCTTTTTGTAAATGTATAAAAAAATATTTAACTGAAATACAGTTTGTGCAGTCAAATGCAATTTGCAAAATACTTATTTATTCTGATATCTTGTGTACTTTATTTAATCGCTTAGTTCTATGTTTGTTGTATAAGAAACCGTTCAGATTAAAAACGTCCAATCAGGTGACAGGCTGTTGTTACAGTAATGTGGGTTGTGGCGTGAATGATCACGTTGATTCTCTCTGTTTTTCCTTCTGCTCTCTATCCTATTTCACTTTTTTCACTTTCCCTCAACAGTTCTCTTTTCCTACACATAAGGACTGACCACTAGGCAGAGTTGCAGAATAGCAAATACAGAGTTGATTCGTTACTGTTTGTAATCATCTCCCTTAGTCTTACTACCATTCATCTTTAATCTCTGCACCATTCTTATTTTAGCGGAATACTCCCTCGGCTACACTGCCCCGAGTCTCGCTATCTCGGGTTCTGTATGATAGGTCTTGTATTTGGAGTGATACCCCCCTGAATCTGTCTAAGGACTGGGACTCCAGAGTGTGACAGATTTCTACCTCAGCGGGATACCGTCTTATTCCTGCCTTCTTGTGTGTCGCCGACTTGTCACAGTCTTGGTCACAGACTTGCCGCTAGGTCGCCGACTTGTCGGAGTCTCGGTCGCAGTGGCCAACTGTGTCGCCGACTTGTCGCAGGGTTGCCGACTTGGTCGCAGACTTGTCGCAGTCGCCGACTGTCTCACACACTTATTGCAGTCGCCGACTGTGTCGCAAGGTCCTGGACTGGTCGCAGAGTCGCCGACTAGCCTTCCTCTGGACGATGACTGTGTCGCAGAGTCGCCGACTGGTCTTCCTCTGGTCGCGTGATCCAAAACTAGACGCTAGATGGCACTACAAAGCCCGCCAAACATTTAAAATCACAATATAAACTTGAATGAAACGAAATATTAAATAATGAAACGAATATTGACGTCCATGGTGTTTCCTCGTTACACAATCTCTCTCTCTCTCTCTCTCTCTCTCTCTCTCTCTCTCTCTCTGTTTAACCTAGAATTTAATTATAAGTTTAAAAAAATGATAATTTAAAGTATTGCAAATTAAATCCCAACTGTTTCCGAAATGTCAGTCACAAGTATACAAGTATGGTTCTTAGAATGAACTACAATTTTGGATATTCTTATCTGCGAATGGTGTAAATGTAATGAAGTACAAATAGTCTTCATGCATCATAATGATATAATCCAAAATGTCTTTGAATGAATGTGGCAGACTGGTTTACGTTTTTTATTCAAAATAGATATATTCTGTTATTTCAATAAAAATTCAAGAGAACGAGTACAATATATTTGTTGTTGGTACTAAGAAAGACGTTTCGAGCGCATGCTTGTTCATAAAGTCTCAAAATTAAATTTTTATATTCCATGTTTCAAATTATGAATTATAGCAACTGCGCATTAATTATATGCATATGCTGCTCATGTTGAACCAGTGATGTAAAGGGGACAGCACTTATATGATAGCCTTACTTCATTTGTGATTGATTTCGGATTTGCTTATTGCGTAGCCGTAGACGGAATTAACTTCTTCGATTCGTTGCACGCTTTTACAGGAATTAAATGTATTGAGCAATATAGTGGCTAGGCTGAGAGTATCTATGGCAATATTTTCCAAGCACCTGCTATGTTAGAATAATTAAACGAGCTCAAGACGTTGCTAAATAGTATCGTTTTACACCCCTCACCAATAGTGTAATATGCAATCGTTGTTTTTGTTCTCGAGGAGATATTCAGTCTTCCCATTTCCACCTCTCAGCAAATAAAGTGCATTGATTTTTCTTTAATTTTGTGTGCAGTTTTATAAGTTTTAATCAGTGCCTTCGAATGGGCAGCATTTTATCACCAATTATCCACACCCATCTGAACTGTCCTGTGAATTGAATTCGCATTGAGTCCATGTTTTTCATTTGTCAGTGTTCAACAAATTCATGAAAAAGTACATATAAATAAAGCACACTAATCGCTGTGATTTTCATACCCATGGCATTAGTCCTGATTTAATGTTGTGATTGGATATCACATATTATTGAAATGAATTCTATATATGACACAGGAC
>JAECUM010034311.1:0-11190 GCA_016617855.1 Megalonaias nervosa
TGTGTGTGTGTGTGTGTGTGTGTGTGTGTGTGTCCTAATCACAGGACACGTATTACAATGGTTTGGATTGACATCTTTATTTCCCTTTCTGTCGACTTAACATGTTTAATCATATTGTTATAAACGACACCTCTAGTAAAAAAAAAAAAAGCCAAAACAATACAAAATGTGTTACAAAAATTTTTTTTTGCATGTTCCTATTTTCTTTTCTTGGCATAAGTTATTTCGTAGCATAGTATTGGGTTTTTTAATGTCTATCTCTTCTGCCCCATCTAGTTCTCTTTATTAGATAAATATACTTCAACAGGAAATTGATCCGAGAAGGTATGATCGAATATAATATATTTATTAACCTATTTTCTGGTGTTTTACTAAAAAATTGTATCAAGCCTACTTCGTTTTGTTCTTACCATAATTGTACGTGCATTTTCTTTTACTAGTATTCAAGTTTCTCAAGATGTCGTCAATTTGAACTTTTTTCCATAACAGTAAAGATTATGTCAGCAAGTTGTTTATCTTTTAATTGCAGTCTTTAAGGCTTGTCGTAGTCAGTTAGAATATGGTTTAAATCTCCCGCAATAAGTTCGTTTATATTTTTATATTTCTAAATATTTTCCCAGATCTGTTAGGAAAACTATTTGGGTGTTTTTGTCTTTGCATATGTGTTTATAAAATCACATAACTTAACGTTTATGTGATTTATTTTCCCTGTTTGCCGCAGATCAACTTCCATTTCTGTTGAAGATTTTGTACCTATATTTTAATCCCTATGTGATCGTTTACCCTCTCTTATAATTTCTTACTGTAACTACAACTATTGTCGTGTTCTATATGTTTAATTAAAGGATTATAGCTAATTGCAGAAGTCACTCTCAACTTCTCTTATTTTTTCTTACTGTAACTACAACAATATTTCCTATCCGTGTTTGACAGGCTTAATTCAAGGATTACAGCTAATTGCAGAAGTCACCCCAGTCATTACAAAGATGTTCACTAATATAACGTAGTTGGTCAAATAGGGCCCGTACCCTGAGGCTAAGATTAACCAAAACGCATTTCCTACAGGATATTACTTTGACATGTGACAAAATAACGAGTGTGAGTAGAATTCATGTCAGCTAAGTTTACCCAAAGTCTTCATACCAGAAGAAAAAAAAATAAAAGAATAAAATAATAAAAATATTTTAGCAAATTAAAACTATAATATATGACTTTTAATTGTTAAAATATTTTTATAATATATGACTTACACATGCAAGCTTACAAAGGAGCGATGCTACGTTTTGATCAAGAAAAAGCTTTTGACCGATTAGAACACAACTATATTGACACGACATTAGAAAAATTTGGATTCGGAAACATCTTCCCAAAATGGACCACAATTCTGGATACCAAAATCTTTTCAAGACGTAAATGGTGCGACAACTAGGAAAATTTGATGTAGAAAGATCAGTACCACAGGGATGCCCCCTGACCATGCTATTACATATAATAGCAATAAAAATACTAATTTCCCAATTTAGAGATAATGGTAACCATTGGAGATAATGGTAACATCAAAGGAATTTTTATACCAAAATGGATTAGCAAACTGAAAATGATGTAACTTGCTGATGATTGCACGAACTTTATAATGGATACAAATTCTTTTAAACACCTCGAAAAAGAATTTGAAAGGTTTGGAAAAGCATCTGGATCGAGAATAAATCACGATAAAAAGGAAATTTTACTGATAGGCAACTGATGGGGGATTCACCCAGGACCCCCACCCCACCCCGATCTAATTAAGGACAAAGTTAAAGCCCCGGAGTGATATTTGGGAAGAACGTAATGGTAGAAAACTATATATAAAAATATCAAAGAGAAAGTTGAACAAGATGGGCACTAACGCCCCTAAGCATAATGAAAGGAACACAGATTGCAAAAACCTATATATGTAGCAATATTAACTATGTTGAAAGTTCATTGGACTTAGATGATAAGTTAATAGAAGAACGAGAATGCTAATAATAGAATATATATGGAAGACAAATTACACTATTTACATAAGGACTATTTTTACAGGGAAATGGAAAAGTGAGGGGTAAATTTACCAAACCAAAAACTGAGTCACAAATATACTCAGCCGATTTAATAAATTGAAGGGGAGTCCGAACACGTTGGGGAGGTGGGCGATATATATTTTGGATGGGTTTTATTTTCAAACATATTCCAGAAAAGATATTCCATTCATCCATCCTATCTTACCGTGAAATCCAAAAAACCCCAATATGTTTTTCGTTCCTTCTCTCATATGAAAGAGCTAAATAAAAACATCAATATAATTCAAAACAATAGTAACGCATGATATAATTTCTGCGAGAAATATATGTATACCACCTAAACACGGATTGTGTTCTTTTTCTTTAAGTAATATTTGAGAGATACCCTAATACACTGTTAATATCACAATTGTACAATCATTCATTCTTTCGTTCATTCATTCATTCATTCATTCATTCATTCATTCATTCATTAATAGAACCATGCTGCACTGAAACCCAAAAAGGCTGTGTATGTTTGATATTAGTTGGATGAAATACCTTATCATAGGATATATATTTAAGAATATGTCCGATGCATAGATATTACTTCATCAAATATGGTTACTAACATTAACGGGGAAAAATAACAGCCGGGCCTACAAAGACACATATTTGTTCAAAATATCAAATACATCCTTTCTTCTTCTTCTTCTGTTATTATTATTATTATTATTATTATTATAGGTTCACATTTATATAGATAGAATTTGGAAACTATTCGTAATAGTTAATTGTGCCGGCAAGCTTACCACTGGAAATCAGTTCATGCCGGATGTCGAACAATGGGGCGTGATTACTCCGACCTATGACATGTGCAAGAAAGCAAAACCACTAATCCTTCTATAAACTGACGTACTATTGGTCACTTTGATGTCTAATTGGCTTCTTTGCGAAATAATGAATAAGGACATGCAAGGGTGATAATATAAATAGCAGTTACAATATAGATCTGTACCGCTTTCCTAGTCATTGCAGTTCTTGAGATTTACTCTGTGGGTCCTAGCTTCGGTGTCATGCGCGTGTGAATCTTCCACCAGAAAAAGAATTGAGTTAAGTTGATGTACATTTCTTTTGTTTAAATCAAAACGTGCAACATTTTATATCTATAACCATGATGAAGCAAGAAGAATGCCTTGATGACACAGAGGAAGAGATATATAACGGTAAGGACAACAAGATATTTGATGCGGATGAACATGTTCTCAATGACTTAGTGGTGAGACGCGCCCTGGAATGGCCAAGTCTTACAGTACAGTGGTTGCCCAATGTTACAAGACTACACGGAGAAGACTACAGTTTGCAAAGACTTATACTGGGTACACACACAAATTGGGATGAACAAAACTACTTGCTGATAGCTAATGTACAGCTGCCCCATGACAATCCTCAGTTTAAAGATTCCGATTACGACAACGAATCAGGTAATTTTAATCTCGAGATAATTAGGAAAATCAATCACGATGGTGAGGTGAACAAGGCTTGTTACATGCCACAGAATCCTTTCATCATTGCAACAAAAACATCTTACAGTGATGTGCTGGTATTTGACTACACAAAACAACCATCTGAACCTGATCCCAGTGGAAAATGTAGTCCAGAACTGACATTGAAAGGTCACGAGGAAGAAGGATATGGCCTGACTTGGAGTCCGATTCTAAATGGCCATCTTATTAGTGCTTCAGATGACCACGTCATTTGTTTATGGGATATCAATTCCATGTCTACAGTAGGAGGAGTTATTGATGCGATGACCATTTTTACAGAGCATACGTCAATAGTAAATGACGTGGCATGGCATCCCTCATACCAGAATATGTTTGGGTCTGTGGCTGATGACAAGACCCTTATGCTCTGGGACACTCGCTCAAACCACACCAGTCTCATTGTTCATGCCCACACTGCTGATGTCTACTGTCTGGCCTTTAATCCCTATCAGGAGTTTATTCTGGCCACTGGATCTGCGGATGAGACTATTGCATTGTGGGATCTAAGGAATTTAAAATCGAAGCTGTACTCAATTGAGTCCCTTAAGGATGCAACATTCCAGGTTCAGTGGTCCCCTCACAATGAGAAAATCCTGGCATCCAGTGGCAGAGACAGAAAGCTATACGTCTGGGATATAAGCAGACTTGAATTGGAACAACCTGAAGAAGATGCTGGAGGTGTCCCACCAGAGCTGCTATTCGTTCGTTGCGGGCACACTGGTGAGATCTTGGAATTCTCCTGGAATTCTGTTGAACCCTTGGTACTCTGTTCTGTGACAGAGGATAACATCGTGCAATTCTGGAAAATGGCTGAACAAGGTTATCATAAAGAACCTTTACAATTTGCGCATTGAAATCAAGATTTCTATTCTTGCATAACTGAATGCCAATTGTAACTCCATTTAAATGGTTAAAGATGTTAGTCAGTTTACAAGATAACTGAATTTATTACACGCAAAGGTTTAAAACACTTCTGTTTACTTGGAAATAACACGTGATCTTTCCTTGAGAAGTAAATTGTCGTGTTTTTATGCAAATCTTTATTTAGTGGTGAGTTAATAATGAAGCAGTTTGCTTTACCTATGTATGTAAGACGTGTTTTCTTCAGATATTACACTATATTCAAGTGCAATGCTAATAAAAGTTTTCAATGCACCTTTATAAAGATTTGAGTAGTTTATTCATATCATTCTCTGTGTGTTATTTTAGAGTCCAGTCACGTAACAGTCTATTGTCATAGTAGTGTGCTTATTGCCACTAATGCCCTAACTGGTTTTTTTTTTTTTTTTTTCTATGTTCTTGATTAGTTCTATCTACCACGATAACGTTATAAATAGAATTTAATACTCTCTCTCTCTCTCTCTCTCTCTCTCTCTCTCTCTCTCTCTCTCTGTAGCATTGACCAGGTTTCTATAAGTACATCAAACAGTCTATTCTATTCTTTCTTCATACATTTCTTCCCTTCTTTAGAGGTACTGACAGCCTAATAATAGGTACACCGTATAAATCGCAGCGGAAATATGCCATCGAGAACAGTTTCCCCAACAAAAGGATCGACTAGCGATATAAAACCAGAGTTGAAGGTAAAACTATAAAAAATGGTAACGGTAATAAATAAAGCTTCCCCAATCAACGGGGAATGTAAATGGTGTATGTTAATGAAGACAGATGAAAAGGTATTTAAAATAAAGGACGGTATATGCATTACATAAAACTGCTCGAGGTGATCACGTTTAAGTTATAGCTTAGAATAGATGTTTCCTTTTTTCAGGAATTCTATAATACAAGTCACGTTTATTTTATCAAAAAGTTTCTTCATGTCATGCACATTGTAGTACTGATCGCGCCTAGGTTGGAGGTCGAAACTCTCCATCATAAAATCCTCAACAGTGAATGGTTCATTGCAAGTAATGCACTCTAGTCTGTCGGTAGCCAGGCCCAGTTTTGATATCAATTACGTTGACAAACAAACTCTTGCACATTCACAGGCATGTGTTTTCATAGCTGATTGACCATTAATCCTTTTCCGATTAAGTTATAGCAGCTATCACGGCCCGATTTCCGCATGTTAACCTTTGATGATAAAACAAACTTGTTTCGAAAATTTAATAATAGTACGTAAATAGCAATTTGTGTTTTAAGATCAGAATCAGTGATCTGGATATTTAACTGCCTCTTGTACACTATTTCGTCATATAATTAGTTTGAAATGTAGATCAGACAATGCAATGTTGTGGAATTCGCGAGAAGCGTCGTTGTAAGGTCAAAGTTGTGGCTTGACTCGTATTTGTGAAAATAAGGAAAAAAGCAGCGAAACCAATGCCTAAAATTACTACAAGTACGTAGACAAATAAATAAACCATAAGTTATCAATCCTATCAATGGACTGTTATAAAGTGAGTGATTATATTACGAAAACCCTTCCTTCTAAAAATAGATGCACTCACGTCTGTGTTGATAAGGTCTCACTGAACAGTTTATCTGGGGAATTTTCATCCGACAATGACCTATTGCAGAAAAATTAGAATAATTTTACGCTGAAGATACAAATAAAAACAAACTAATGATTTTTGTAGAAAGCATGCATGTGAAATTTTGACTGCGGCAATCAGGTTAATTCCTTACACAACTGGTGGCTTTTATACTGAACCAACACTGCCACCAACCCCTCTTTTTTACATTCATTTTTGACAGCAACGAGCTATTTTGAATATTTTCCTCTGACAAGGCAGCTAAAGGAATCGGTATGTGCCTTATGCATGAATAAAGTTCACTAGTACTATAACAAATTAGCATATTTTTCATCACCCCTCAACCATCTCGATTTTTAGATATTTACCTCTGTAGCAGACATACATAAATACGTAAGCCAAGTCGGCTATTCATTTGCAGCCCAAGTTACGCATTTGATCTCCAATGCTAGTCTAACTGTGACAGGCAGACACCAAACAAGCAAACCCATTTTCAAGCCTAACTCAATGTAAATCTAAACCACATTACAGATTTAGCTTCTGTGTGAATTTATAAATGCTAGGCTTATGATAATTAGGTTCATGCCTTCTACCTTAAAAATTAGAGCGGTGTGAAAATACGAAACTATCCAGTGAGACCTCACGTCTGTGTTGATTCGGTTGGAAACAAGGGTTTAGTTCATATACCGACTATAAAGGAGCTATGTCTGTAATTGTATGCATTTTAACTTGTAATGTATGAATAGTTACGGTAATGTTTTATCCACAACAAAGAAATGAGGACGAACAGTGTGATCTGAAGACACGTGTACATTTGCCCTCATGTACATGGTACAGAGGTTGTTTCAAACTCTTTTAGAAATCTTTCAAAGTGCCATTATTGTGAACTTTTAGAAGGTATAAAAAAAATTTTAAAAAATGATTGATTAAGGGTAGTTGATTAAGTATTTTTACTAACTTGCAATTACAATAATGTAATCTGGTTACACAGATGACGTGTTACAAAGTGGTTTCTATTATTTTCTTTTAGAGTCATATGGCCAAATTAACTCAGAAAATTTTCTACTTGAAAATAAAGTATTGCTTAAATCCAATGTTACATGCAATATGAATACTGGGAAATAGAGGAAATAGAGGGTATAATTAAATTAAGAGAACACACATTATATATATATATATATATATATATATATATATATATATATATATATATATATATATATATATATATATATATATATATATATATATATATATATATATATATATATATATATATATATATATAATGAACATATAATGAACACTGAACTTTGTAAGCAAGATATCTTTATGAATCAAGTCATCATATAAGACAGTCAAAACAACGCAAATTAATATTTAAGAATTGTACATACATGACAGAAAGTGATGAGATATGCAGGAATAAAAGCTGCTTCGGCTATAATTGGTTTCATATGGAACCGTATTTTAAGTTGAAATTTAGTAACCATTTTTTAAATTCTTAATCTGAATTAATCATTTAATTATTCTTCTTAATTCATCGTCTGAGTCAGCGCTAATCTGTTTTGCCGTTCGTGTTCGTTTGTTTTGTTTTGACCAGGTTTCTTTCCCCTGCTCATAGATGCCACAATTGCAGTAGTCCTGTCGGATGAAATCACCCTTTTGGATCATTTCGGACGAATCTGAAAAACTTTGCATAATCTTTTGCATGCGATAGTATTAAAGTGCGAAAAGAACTTCTTTTCGCGAAAGGAGGAAATGAGGGCGTATTTTCTTTATTTCTTTATCAAATTTAAGAATTATTTTTTTTATGAAAGATAATGACAAAACACATTGACCATAACAGACAATAGTTTACACCAGGTTAGAGTTGTTTTCACCTGAATTGATAAAAGACACTGTAGACTGTTCTAAACCAGGAAGTTGGTCCTCTATAGGAAGAATAATTTCTCTTTCCAACTTATTGAATGTACTGATTGATACAATGTATCTAAGTGTTAATGGGACCGAACATTATATATTTAGGTGCAGGAACACGACCTTCTACCATCCCTTTTCGGATCCTGAAAAAGGATCAGTAACAGTAAAGTGGGCTAATGCAGTGGAACGCGACCATGAAAACTTCAATTCACCGGGAAAACCGAAGTGGGAATGGATTCCAAATCATTCTGTGTCCTGGTGGTCTTGCCAAGGCAAAGTGTTGCTAATGCAAACTACAGGAATACGGACAAGAAAACAAATGTATTGGATAATGAACCATTAACTTTATATGTAAAATGACTTGCGAAAGGAAAAAATAAGTGCGAAAAGAAACCGTATATTTTAAAATTTCTTTATTAAATTCAATTTAAAAAAAATAAAAGATGACAAAACACATTGACTGTAGCATAAGGTACGTAAAATGACTTGCGAAAAGAATAAATAAGAGCAAAGAAAACTATTTTCTAGTAATTTCTTTATTAACTGTTAAAATTCCATTATTCGTCTTTTTAAAAGAAAGATTAAGGTCAACGACATTTAAAAAAACGTATTCACAACGTACCAATATTAGAATGTTTTGTCATATACCGGTCAGTACAAAACACGATACCTTCAAAATATTTGCAAAAAGAATATAAAAATGCAACATGAATATGTGTTTCCTTTATTGCTTGATCAAATGGAATATATATTCTAAGAAAGACAAATATAAAATTAGACTGAAGTAAACTCGGCATAATTTTTCAAAATATATTTAACCTACGATTTGTAACTGCCAAAAGCAGTATTTTACTAACTTGCACACAAAAATGACGTTTACGTGCAAGAAAATAATACCTAGGTTCCTTATAACTTGATCTTACATGAGTAAGGCCTTCTTTGAGTAATAACTCTGACCATTACAGGGGTACTGGGTTGTTATCAATTTTCTTTTGCTGAATGAGTTCTCGATCTTTCCTCCTTCTTTTTTTTCCATTTTGGTTTGGTTTTCTTCCCCGCCGAAGGTGGTATTACCACCGTTCTAGTTCCATCCGCAGACACTACAACATTAGAATTCACTTTCCCGGAATTATTGAATTTGATAAAGAAATGAAGAAAATACGAGTTCTTTCTCACATTTCTTCCTTTCGCAAGCCTATTTACATACTGCAGTGCGTACTGACTGGTCGTACGACCAATTAAAATGTCACGAAAATTCATGTTTTAAATACATTAGTCAATGTGTTTTTTGTCATTATCACTCATTTAAAAATATTAAATTTGATAAGGAAATAAATGAAATACGAGTTCTTTTCGGACTTATTTCTTCTTTTTGCGAAAAGAAGTTCTTTTTGCATTTTAGTACTACCCTTTATCACGTTCATTATTTGTTTTCGTTATCCACACTGCTCTAGATATCAGAAAATGTCTGTGACTGCCCATTAGTCTATATGTGGCATACGATTGTTTCACAATATCTAAAAAGGACCAATTGCTTGGAATTGTTATAGGGATAGTTTATCCAGTTTCATATAGAAGTGAATGCTCAAACAAGAGATCAGTTTATAAAATTATATTTTTCTTGAAGAAAATATCTCATGGACCAGTGGTCAGTTTTATTTTATATGTATACATGTTTCGAATAAATAATAAAATAGCTCGCCAAACTACTTTGAAATTAATTATAATTAACATATATTTCATAAAACAATAAAATAGCGAGCGTTTTCGGCTATTTATCTATTTTTGTTCCGGAATTTTCAGTTTGTTCCGGGTTGTTCCGGTAAATAGTTGGAACAGTGTAACAGTCATGTAACATTATATACAATGGCACGTCCAAAAGTATCTTCACACTCATTCAGTCAGCCAGTCATTCGGTAAATCTCCATGAAATATCACTACTTGTAGTGGTGAGTGTTTCATCTACACAGTATTTGTCCTTTGCTGTACAGTGATAGGATTGTATGGTACCTAAGCAAGAGAAAAAGCAAAATCAATAAGTTTAGTAAATTTGAGCCTTTAATTTGAATCTAAGTTATAAAATGAAAATTTAAAGTATTGTAAATTAAATCCCAACTATTTCTGAAATTTCTCTCACAAGTATAAATATATGGTGTCAGAATGCACTAGAATTTTGAATGCACTGATTTGCCAACGATGTAAATGTGCTGATGTACAAATAGTCTTCATGCATCATAATGATATCATCCAAAATGTCTTTGAATGAATTCACAAAAATCCCAAACTGGTATTTAAATTTAAATTGTCAATGAGCACTTTGTAATTTCAATGCATAATTTAAAAAAATTCCTCTAACATTATATAACAGAGATGAACTAAAAATGAGATTAGATAGATATAACTAATTTTGATTCTCAGAACCTTATGCAAAAAGCTAGGGCACAATTAGATGATCCAACTGTGGGTCATTTTCCTGTCAAATTCGTAAATAATACCATGTTTGTCCACTTAAACTCTAGCAAAGCACCTGACAAAAAAGGTAGACCATTGTTTTCTTCCCTATGTCCTGAACCCATATCCAAGCAAACATATTCTTCACACATGATCATTATCTTAAAGCATAATCTACAATCATGGACAAAAGCTAGACGCAATATATAGACGCAGAGAACAACATTTTGTTTATATATAACCCTTGAAATCTACAATCATGGGCAAAGGTTAGAAACAAAATATAAATATACATAACAACAGCCATTTAATGCAAGCTGACATTGAATCATATATATGATGAATGTCTCATCGTTATCAATAATTAATTATATCATGTCACGATTTTTCCTTGCTACCACGAGGTCGGGTTCAAATTTGATGGCTTCAAAACCTGCAAATGTCCTGTCTTAAAAACACCTGTTTCATCTAGCCAGAAAACACATAGGTACATAAGTAAATATTCTCTACATATATAAATACATACATACATACATACATACATACATACATACATACATACATGGGCGCCAACAGGATTTTTTGCAGGAGGGGTCAGGACTTTGTGCAGGGGGAGGTCAGGATTGGGGGGGGTCAGTCAGTCACGGCCGGGAGAGTTAGTATAAGAAGCAGTCTGAAACTAAAGCTAATATTTATTAAGCGTTTTGAACAGAATCTTGTGACATATTTCCAGCTTCATTTGCATGATTAAACTTGTCGGAATATATATATATATAT
>JAECUM010034312.1:0-32196 GCA_016617855.1 Megalonaias nervosa
AACCATACATACAAAATTCTTCTTTCGGAAGACAAAAATATTTGTCTTGAGGACAAGGGTCACATCGATAGTAGGTCGTCACGGATTCGCACAATTCTAAGCTGAAACGTTATAAAGTACTATATTAAGAACGTCCTGAGTATAATTGTCAATTTTAGGACGCCTAAATATTCATCAGTAAAAGCATCTATTAATTAATGAAATAAATGAACAATATTTTCACTGTTGCATCGATATTCTTACCAGCCTTTATTTTAATCGTCTAACGGATTCTTTCTTTAAAAAAAGGTGACATGTTATTGAATGAAATGTAGAAAATGTAGAAAATGGATATAGCATGGCAGTTTGTTATTATGTAACGCAAGCGTTTGCTGATGCTAGGTAAAATTTTAAAAAGCTGTCGTCTCTTCTGTGGCATAGATATTATGGCGTTATATAACTGTGCGTACAATGATGAAGATATAAGTTTTGATCTATGTAAAATAGCAAGTTGCCATAATCTGTAAAGCAGGTTAAAGACGTGAAAGTGGTGATTTCCATTTCATTCAAATTTACAAAAGAGCATTGAGAACTTATGTTTCATTTTCTTTTAAAAGAAATTCATTTTATTGTGTCATTATTGAGTGTAGTCTAAGGCCCATATCCTTTGTGATTAGATCGTGCATCCTCTTATAAGACCATATTTTGTAATCTCGTCAGACTCAGGCCATTATAGATACTTGTTAATTTTTTGAAGATTTTATGACTATTAGCAGTCTTAAATGTCTTTCTCCAGAAATAGCGTCTAACGAAACATAACGTTATAAAGATTAATCGAAAAAATAAAACAAGTGTCCTACGGTATTTACTAGCATCGTTTTAGCAAAAGGGAGTATTATCTTATTTAATCTAATGTCTTTGCTCCCTAAGTTATGTAATGTCACACCAAATTGAATTGTTCCAAATTAGAATTTCATATCGCCTACAGTTCTAAATTTGTTATCGAAAGCATTTCAAATATTGTTCATACACAATTCTGCTTTGTGATCATAGTTGCATGTCTTTTTAGCAGTCTCTGAAATCCTAGGGATTATAATAATAATAATAATAATAATAATAATAATAATAATAATAATAATAATAATAATAATAATAATAAAATACTCAAAAGAAGAAGAAAGAAGCTGATAACAACGATGACGGCGATGATGACGTGATTGTGATGATGACACAAGTTAAAAAATGACTTTATTTTTAGACAAATTATTATTGGTCGAAATTTTAATTCTGGATAATACAAAAGCTACAAACTGCAACCATTACAAAGACAAGAACAGCGGCAAATTCACTAATCCATAATCATCATCAAGATAAGAAGAAAGAAGACGAAGAAGGGTGCTAGTAATAGTTGTAGTAGTAGTACTAGTAGTAATAGTAGGAGTAACAGTAATAGTAGTAGTGGTGGTGGTGGTGGTGATATTCGTAGAAGTAGTAGTAGTAGTAGTAGTACTAGTAGTAGCAGTAGTAGTTAGTGTTGTTATTTAGGTATTATTGTTGTTGTAGTATCGTTGTTAGTAGTAGTGCTCACCCTGACCGTTATACTTGTAACTGTCTGTTTCTCTAGCATAGACTCGAAGCTTCTGCTCAAAACTATTTTGTGTATGTACCTTTCCTGTATAATTTTCAAATTAAGTCTTATTTGACTTGTTATTATATTTGTATGTTGTGTTTTAAAATTTATTAAATATTAGAGTTTTATTTTGCTTGTGATCACGACCCTATACTGTGTTCTAAAATGTATTAATTAGAGTTTTATTTTGCTTGTGATCACGACTCTATACTGTGTTTTAAAATGTATGCAAGATAGGAGTTTTATTTTTTACTTGTCATTGCGTGTTTTTATATCGTTTTAAAATAGATTCAAAATAAGACTTTTACTTATTTTTACATTTGAATATATTGTTTTCACATTTATTCAGAATCAGAGTTGTATTTACTTTTGTATATATTGTTTTGAAATTTATTCAGAATTAGAGTTTGCTTGACTTACCATTACTTTTGTATATACTGTTTTAAAATTTATTCTAAATAAACATTTTATTTTACGTGTTATTACGTTTGTATATATTGATTCAAACTTTATTCAAAATAAGAGTTTTATTTGACTATTAATTACGCATGTATATATTACTTTAAACTTTATTCAAAAATATGAATTTTAATTGACTTGTTATTACGTTTGTATACAGTGTATTAAAATTTTATGATGCATATTGTTCCATTGCGCTTAGTCAACTGTCACCGAGATGAATGTTACGCTTTATTATCTCAGTCTGGTTGTCCGAATCAAGTAGACTCAGTCATGGTGTCCCGCCCTAGGAACTACTTTTAAAAGGAAGAACATTTGTTGCCTTCTCCTGTGCCTGACGGAGTTGTTATAAAATCAAACAACAACGACAACAGATATATAACAAACTATATTCACGAAAGGTCTCTTCAACTTTTATGACACACCAACCAAAACAGTTTGAGAGAGACAAACAAACCCAAGCACACGAAGCCGAGCTATTTGGTATTATGCTAGAAACTATAGTTCGTTCCACACAGTATGGCGAGTTTTATCTTGTAGCTCAGTAAATTTTCAGGTAAGCATCATTAAATGTAGTTAAAAGTACTTGATTCTTTTTAAATACTTCCTGTGAAACGATTTAGGTACTTTTAGCTAAATTGAATGACGCTGGCCTGCAAATGTACTGAGCTACAAATATGATAAAATTAGCAACTCAGTGTGGCAACAACTATAACAATAAATACTCTTCCAGACACACAGATTACACACCACTGGCTCCAAAAATCCAAACTCTCTCCATCGATTAAATACAGTAATAATATCAAATGGATTTGTTTCTATTTTCTCATGCGTAGAACTCGTGTACTTAGGATGGACAGGTCACCCAATTGCCCTCATTAACATATTCGTATTAACACAACAATATCACCGGGCACGAGACGCTCATTGCGTAATGCTTCCAACACATAACAATTATAACGTTCTCTTGATTTTGTTTTTCCTTTTCTAAGAGCGTCTTATATAGCTAGACTCTACGTAGACAATTATTCAGATTTTCAAAAATGAGTACAA
This sequence comes from Megalonaias nervosa, assembly GCA_016617855.1. Lineage (NCBI taxonomy): Eukaryota > Metazoa > Mollusca > Bivalvia > Unionida > Unionidae > Megalonaias > Megalonaias nervosa. Next base: position 3,122 of record JAECUM010034312.1, read on the forward strand.
AACTGGATGACCTTTACATTGAGTGAGAAACAATAATAGTAACTGACTAATACTGTATGTGTTGAATCTGCTAAGGATATCGCAAACATGCAGGGTCATTTTAATTTAATTGGAAAAAATTGGGTGAGAAAAATAATCTACGTTGGTGTTTGTACCAAGAGAATCCCAGTCGCGGGGTTACATTATTCGTCTCTCCCAGAACCTCGTGGGGAGACAAATAATGAAACCCCTTGACTGGGATTTCCTTGACTGGGATTTTCTAGATTAGGTGCAAACCCAAACATAGATTCTATTAATCCCAACAAAATAAACACAGAAGAGACGTCCTCTTGACTGTTCTCGGCAGCGCGTATCGGGTTGCGATATATTCCCCGTGTGTGCCCCTTCAATTATACAATACATGTATACCCATAGCCTGTACACTTTATAATGAAATGCAAGATTAAATTCGAGCATGATTTGTACTCATCATTATTTCTGCAAAAATATTAACGGCACATTGCCTGTATTTGGGTGCCTGTACTTTCAAACTCTGTATACCTTAAATAAACAATGTTTTATGACGTATTCAGGGAATTCCTCGTGCATTTCGGTAGATATCATACTATCTTTACCGCTAGAATCATCTTTAGCTTTGTCGTTTTGGTTCTGCTCTTATAAATGCGTGTAAATGTGCTTTTTCCCTTTTTCAGTTTTACTTAATGCAAGCTTTAGAAATGTCGTTCCTTGTTGCAGAAGCAATGATTCTACACTTTATAATTATTTTATTCAAACTTACAGTGGGGTTTATTCCATGACTTTTCTTTTATTAATAAACAATGTAAAAATAATGATTTTCCTTTTTAAATTTTACTCGTTCATGAATTTTATAATGAAATATTCTATTATTCGATACCATGCGAATGTTTATTTGTATAAAAATCAAATAGGTAATTATCGTTAGTATATTATACAGAACAAAAACGTTATATTAATTCAAATGCAAACAACGCACCAAGCTTGTGATGCATTAATTTGTTTTAAAACGAAATATTGACAAATATAAAACTTATTTTAATAAGAAAACAAAGTATTCATTAATCGAACGTTATTTAATAAAATAAACTCTTGAGACTTTATAAGTTATTGTCCTTCAACTACAGTGAACAAAATTGACAACCTCACAATTCCTTCAATAAAAAGAAATGTAACTCATACTGTTACACATACGGTAGCGATAACAACGCAACTAGGTGGCGCTTCAGTCGGGCCGAGTGCCACCATTTTACTATTTTTGTACAGAGAGGGTACCCCTCGTTACGGGGCTCCTATTCTTTTAACTTTGATTGGATAATGTCATGAATAGCTGTAAAATATTATGTCATAACCTGCGCAAAGAAAACCGTTTGGCTTTTGTTTGAAACAATACGTTATTGGTAAGAATTTGATACGGCTCAGAGAAAAACTTTCCTGAAAAACCTACAAAATGTGGATCAGAAAGGGTTTTATGCGGGAGAGGTTTTATTTATATATTTAAATGTGGAATGAGTCAAGAACTTTATGGTACTTATCTTCGTTTCGTGGAAATACAGCTGTATTATAACATCACCTACCCACCCCCACCCCGCCTCATCTTTCGCCGGAAATGCGTGTCAGTTCTCTCCCTTGAGCAGCAGGTGGAGTTAGCAACCACAGAAGTCCGATGTTTTATCAATAAAGTACAACGAAATCTGTGACAACACGAAATCACCTTATCAATACAATAATATACATATATTTATAGTACATATAAAGTGATTTGTTGTAAGGTACTATACTGCGAAAACGTCAGACTCCTTTGGTAGCAATTATATACTCACTGATTATAAATATCGTTGCTACCGCTATTCATAACCAAGCAGTTTGTTTTTATTATTACTGCTACAAAATAGTATCAAACCTGCTTGATACCTTTGGATATGAAATTAATTTAATAGTAAAGATTAATATAAATTAGTGATTGTGTCTTCACAGATGAGATGTGATTGTTTTCTGTTAGAAGAATAAGACCCCTTCCCCGTAATTACAAAAAAAATAACTTTTAAAGTTTTTAAGGCTACTCACAGCTCAGGTTGTTGTAGCATCCATACCCCTGCATAAACATCTTCATTTGTCTGTGATTTTATTATTATTTTATACCGTTTAAGAAATAAGTTCATATTGTTATGACAAAAAATACCTACACAATCCAACTGTGCAATAAAGCAACAATAAAATAAAAAAATAAAAATAAAAATAAAAAGCATACACAGTACTGTATTTAACTTTTCATAGGAAATATTAGGGAAAAAAAAATATTTTATGTAAACCGGTATTCATGAAAAACAATATTTTTAGATGAATTAGTCTAAAACATTCTCATACAGGTAGGCATTTATAGGGAACAAATACCTGGATTGTCTTGTTACATTTTCGTTATAGATTTTTTTAAAAGTAAGGAGGCGGATGTTACCAATCCCTGTTGTTTTTCACTTTCACATGAATAAAACACGAATAAAGACAATCTTTTCACATAATTTGGCTTTTATATTGGACATACACTCATCATTGTAAATTCTGAGTAATTAAAGCTGCAAATTTTGTATTAGCCGAGGCACATTTCCCCAAAATATCCTTTTATTTACCACGTACATTTGTAAATTATACTTCAAGAACAGTCTGGTTATATTCTCTAGTGACTATTCCATTACTTGATTTGTATTCAATATATACACTGTACAAAAGATGCTCACTTTCCGGAGAAATTATTTTGCAGGTAATAAAATATGTTGTTTGCACTTGCTATGAGCAAAAACCATGAAAAGGATTATATTTTATTTGCTAATTTGTTATTTCTGATGCTCTGACCTTCTCAAAAATACCGTATTTATTAACCTGAGATGAAATTTTAAATCTGGCCTGTTATCCCTACATACGTGGTCTCACTACCGAGCATATATAAAAAAATGCGTGAGCGCCGCCTGATAGTCCATGTTCCCCAAATTTCCAAGGCTCTCAAAACAACAATCGTTAACTGAAAGGTTATTAACCACGCAAATACTACAGTGAGTTTCTCTATTCACCCAATGACCACGCATTATGAAACTCTAATTTCACACTTGCATGGTTTTCCTATTGTTTTACATTTGTATGGCTCATTAGTAAGCCCCTTTCGAGCAAAATATTAGTACTTCACGCAATACAAAATAAGACGAAACACCTAATACAAATAATTATATAAAATTGCTAAACACGTATACCTCAAAGTGTCCAGAGAATACCATAGGTTACAACCTGATAAGTGCTTGCATTTGTTGCTTGACACATGAACCAGCAACCAAGTGCAGAATATCTATTCAAAGTGTTCTCCTTGTATAGCAGTGTTAGGTACCAGCTTCGCAATGGTAAAGGAGAACGCCGTAAAGCTGAGAGAATTTGGCTTTCGCCCAGCTTCACTCTTCATAAGAAATCCATAAAGCTGCTAAGAAGAATGTTACAAACATAATTCATTCAGCAAAATCAGCCTACTACATAACCAATATTACTGAAAGTTCCAGCTGCAAAGAGCTCCTCGAGATTACGAACAAGCTAATGTCAAGGAAAAAATGTACACCACTACCAACGACCTTTTATCCGGTCGACCTTTCGGACCAGTTTGCAAATTTCTTCCGTGACAAAGTTCAGTCTATTCGAGATAAGCTTGACAACACAATTTCAATTGACTTATGGTCACCATACAGGTATGATACAGAATATACACGACAACCTTTAATGGCATTTGAACCTGTCTATATGGAATGTTTACAGTTGTGATGAACAGCGCACCAAAGACAAGTGAACATTATACTATTCCGACATCATTGCTGCCTTCGCTAACCGATGTTATCAATACTACTTTCTCATATGGAGAATTCCAATCATTTTCCAAACTGCCGTTATTTCCAGAATCAAACACAAAATCTGTTCAGAATGATACATTTCTTTGACTGGCATCAGTCCGTACTAGATCCAGTAGTAGTAGTGGTAGTAGTAGTAGTAGTAGTAGTAAGGATAATTGAGGTTTTTATGCCAAAGAGGTTTTTAGGCCAGAAACCCTCACCCCCTCAAAAATAAATATATTCTGACATTTTTTCACCACCTCAGAGACCCCTTCTCCCTCAAAAAACCACCCTCCTCCAAATTTTTATCTCAGAAAATGATGATTATTTGAAACCCAAAGGGGATTCTAGACCAATAGATTTTTTCATATTAAACAAATGAAATATTATATAATGTCATTTTGTCATTCAATCCGACATATTGGATTTGATCTGACAAACAAATTTTGTAAAAGATTTAATTCGATTAGAGCAGCCTCAAGCTATACTGGCATAACAACTAAAATAATAAGCAATTGTATCAAAAATGTTGGTTATTATATATCACCAAAATATGGGTCAGTATGGTTATTCGCGATTGAAAATGACGAACGAAAAAGAGGTTGGGCAGATGATCTAATGATATTTATTGACAATATGGTTGATGCTTTATTTGATAACGATATTTCTAAACTAAAAGACAAAAAATAAACAGCAGGATGACGTTCGGTCTACCATTCCACGATGTCTGTCAGATAAGCCTCATGAGGTCCTAATAGTCTCTTTCAGACATACCCCCAGGCGAATTTCTAAATATACGAGACGAAACTTTAGAAACTCAGAGGACTGTCTATTTTATGTAGGCCTTTCTTTGTGGCCAACGGGACTCTTCATTTTTTGTCAAGACATTACCCCCAGCGAATTCCTAAATATCCGAAACGAAACTTTAGGAACTCAGAGGGCTGTCTATTTCAAGGCCTTTATTGTGGTCAGGCACCTAATGAGGTTTGTTTTAGTCTAGCGATGTTTTTTCGGAATGGCCCTTGTGTAAGGTACCCCTTTAGTGAGGTCACAAGGTCACGAGCTCACGTCATCCTGCTGTTTATTTTTTGGACGGCACAGACGGCACAAACACACAACATAAACTTATCCTAACGGGGGGTCTTATCTACGTCCAACAAATTTTATACACTCTCCCACCATGTCAACACCCGGGAAGTGCAAATGTGCACCCACCACGTGTTGACTTGGTGGGAGAGTGTATTTTTTTTGTTGGATATCGAGGATTGCTCCGGACCCCCCACCCTTTTAAAAATGGCGTCCAGAGCCTACCCGTCGATTTTGTCCGTGAAGGGAACCGAAACCACGGCGTCAGTATGAGAATCCAGCATTCTAACACTGAGCTATGAAATTCAGTTATAAGTACATGTCTAAAAAATTATTAAGTAGTTACCAAACAGCATTACATTTTCTGATTTTGAAAACACGAAATTTTGCATTACATTTTCTGATCCTGAAAACGTTATTATAAATAAATCGAGAAATACATGATTTTTGATTCTATATAAATATGTTTGTACAGAAAAATAAAATCCTAATGTTGGCTGAATGCAGAGGCTGTTATAAGATCGACCGTTGCCAAGGATACTAATCAGTAATGTCAATGAGTTGCCTGAATGAAATACACAGACGCTGTATATATATACATTACAAACAGACTCTGCGAGAAATAATCAATATTCTGTATGAATGGGTTTTACGTAAATGACATACCATATATACTTGCTTACAAGTCGAGGCTAACTGCAGACAAAAAGATAAAGATCTGCCATAGCATTATGTGCCTGCAGATCAGAGTTTATCTCGTTTGTTTTACTGATTACTCCTAGCAAAACTGCGCAGACCAAGATCTGCTGGTGCATTATACGACAGCATATTTAGGCCTGTGCAGTTTGCAGTTGGACTCAACTTATAAGCGAGAATCTACAGTAACTATGTTTATATAAGGCTATCTATTAACATTTATGCAAGAGGAATTGCTAGTCATTTCGGTAAATACAGAACTGCCACCAAGGATTTAGGACTTAACATTACTATTAGATACAACTTTATACATTTCATTAGCCAAAAAAAAATAAATACGAAACAGTATATGCTATGTTCAATAACTACAAAAGATTTTAAACTTAGCTGGAACAGTATTATCTCCCTTTTAAAAACAGATATGGTATACAGAGTTATATTTCTTGACCAATGAACAATATTTCAACATTCGCTAGTAAGTATGATTTATTGTCATAATAATACAAATAAAATTTAATTCTACCGGTTACTTTTCGACGACATTCAAATAGTTCTTTCATTGCTATCTTACTGAGAAGATACTTACTACCTTTTACAAAAACCTTCGACCGGTCTAAGTCTATATTAATTTTTGTATACTGTTGCTGGCTGATCGGATTATGAAAATTGTCATATTTTACTGCGAGCTCGTCTCGCAAACTTTCGAGATAATTAAAATATTTGCTATCGTCTGATCTGATAAGGGAGAGTTTGATTCTGTCAAATTTACTAAAACAAATACCTGAAATTTCATCGTTAAATTCAAATGATAATTGCTGGTTATTAACCATTATTTTTTGATTTTGCTATTAACTCCATCGACTAATGTTAAATTTTCGAACATTATTTCTGATGTTTAGACAAAATTACTTGCATAATGTCCAAGTGCTAGTGTATTAATTCCGTCCCTGCAATATCTTTTATCATCAAAATTACTTAGTCCACGTTTTATAATTGTATCCGTTTCAAGTTTATGATGATTTGTTCTGATAACATTTGTTTTGATAAAACTGACATTATTGTTTAGCGCTGCTTTAAAATCGTCAAAATTCATCATCTTTTCCACATATCCTCGAGGAATACCTTTTGCTTTTTTGTAAGTTTATTGTCATCTAATATGACAGCATACATTTTACTCTTTAGTCCGACAAATTCCCTAACTGGCATAAACATAAATTCATCTTTCATTTTTCCAATAACTTTCTTATTCGAATTATCTTGAAATCCACTACATGCTGGATAATCAGATAAATCGAACAAATTTTTATTATTGTAAATATCCTGATAGACATCTTTACATTTTATATTATAAACTAGCGAGTCTGTATCAGTAAATAGCAACTCTGAATCTGGCCACTGCTTTTTGGTAAAATTATAGTGAAAATCGTACATCAGCCACTTTGATATATCAAGTACAGCTGCACCAACATAAATCGGTTTATTTAACTTTAAATTTGTCTTTCGTCGTTGTATTGCAACAAGATTTTCTTTAAATATTTTTATACTAACAAAACCATCATCGTTAACTAATTTATTTCTGCGATTTATGTCATTAACAATTTCTATCGAAACTCTTTTTCGAATATTTTCTATTGTCTTACCGAACACCGAGTTGTTCATTAACTTGAAAAAAAATTTCTCAAATTCGGTTTCAGCCACAGCACCACGTTTTGTATTTAAGTCAATATAATTTGCCATCCACCTCGACTGATTAAACTTTAGCACGCGATGGACTTTTCTCAGAATTAGTCCAGCATCTACTGCTTGTTTTAAACTTTTGCAATGCATAACGTAATTTCTTTTATTTAACAAATTTGGAACTAACTTTTTAACAATCGAATTTTTTGCTGTTGTTGTTGCTCGTTGTTCAGGTGATAATAAACTATAATCAATCATCATTGACTCTGCACAAAACGGGTAGTCGTTATGTAGATCATGTAACGAACTAGGGTAATCTAGATCAACTTCAACAAAGTATGAAATATCGGAAAAATCATTATTAATTTTTCTGGGTAAATCTTTTTCAGTTTCTCTAAGAAATTGATCTGGAGTTATTTAATGAAATCCACCACAAGGCATTGGCTCTGACATCGCATATCCATACAAATTCACACAATCTAGATAAATAATATGATTAGATTGGAGATTTTTATCATAATTTTTCAGATATTTGTTAATAGCTACTGCATATTTTTTTTTTGTCATAACGCTAATTCCCCTCTGATACCTTTTTCAATAAAGTTAAACATATCGACATCTGTTAAGAGATCCAGTTCTATCTTACTTGTTTTTAGTAGAGCGTCCCAAGACAATCCTGGAGCAGAATAATACCAACAAGGATCTAGTCCATAATTGCTGTAGCTTACTCGACGAAAACTCTCAAAAACATCTGCTAGTAATAATGCATCTGTTTTTAAATATAGATTGTCATAATCACCAAATGTTTTACAATTTAATTTATTCCAAATATCTTGTGCATATTTGTATTCGTCATCTGTGATATTTTCATTTTTGAGTTGGGAGTAAAATTTATCTTGATCAGGAAGAGAAGTTTCATCAAATCTGCTCCAATCGTCGAGATACTCGTAAGGAAAGATACCTTTTCTTGTCAAATTGATATAGTTTTCACCAAAGCAACTTTTTAGGTTAGCGAAATTGCTACCGGCGCTTGTAGCGCTGTTTACAAGCTCATCTAATGATGCTGCCATAAATTGCAGACTGTCAATGAAACGTAATTTACCGAGCGTCACTGACATATACTTTTCAAAATTATTTGGAATACTTTTTATTGTATTATTTAATCTTAGTTTAGCTTTAATATTTTTTATCACCAAAAGCTTCTACAATGATATGACTGTCATAGCCACGAAAGTTATGTAGAACTACCGGAATAAAATCTGGAGCATGAAATTTTAAATTACAACTGTTATGAGCTGCTCCAGGATATTGGCCGGTCAAATGACAATGATCTCGCACCTTATCACGGACTCCGTTGGAGTCTACCAACAACTTTTCACAAATATGACAATTAACTGCTTCATCGAAATCGAGTTGTTGTTTAGACATTATTTTCATCGGAGCTATTTTAAGTAATCTGTTAGAAATTTTATTAACTTCGTCTATTAAATTTTTTAATAAACATACAGCTGGATTTTCAACTCTATATAACTTTATCGGAATTGAAAATGTATCGTTAGCGCAACAAACTACTTTATAAACTACTCTACAAGGAATATGCTGTTGTATTTTTCTAGTACTTGATTTATTTGGATTATTTTCTGCTCCAACCACAGGAACGAGTAGACACTCGAAATCAGCGTAAATAACAAAAGGAATATTTAGTTTATGATCATAATTTTTAAATATTAATATTTTTTCATTTTCGCCAGGCATAGTTATTCGTTGAATGTTGACACAGTATTTGAGATGCTCCTGCAGTATTCCATCGCCAGAAAAACCCTGCAGACATCTATAACAGAAATCTTTCTTATTTTTATTTTTACTATACTGTCTGCCAACTAGGCCGTTAAAGATTTTTTTTTTCAGCGATAATGTCCCTGATAAAATAATAAATTTATTGTATTTTGTGTAGCATTTTCTGAGATATATCTCGGGTAAACATTTTCTTTCTCATCTAGTCCGAAAACATTTACTGAGATACAGTTTTGTTTTTCAAACTTTGGTACATAATTTTCTGCTACTGGAAAAGTTATTCCTAAAAATTTAGTTCGTCTTTCTATGGCAAATATTTTTCAATTCTGTCGGGGTGATCACGCTGAGGATGTTTTGCAGAAAGAATAGACTATTGAAAACGTTTGTTATCATTGTTTTGGACATTTATACAGCATTTTTTTGTTTTTAATTTTTTGAGGGAGATCGACGTACAAACTTCCGTGAAACACGTTATATTTTGCTGTGTGGAATAAAACTTCTTTTATCATTTCAAATTTCCAACCCGATCCTGATGCAGTAAATTCTTCTAATTTTTTGTTTATTTCTTGATGTATTTCATCGGCGACCATGGCAATGTTTGTTCCAGTTAATATTTTTCTCGATTTAGCTGTTAAATATGGTTCAAAAATTTCGCTGTCAAAACTTTTTCTTTCAAAAATTACATCAAGTACATCCTCAATTGCGTGTAACTTTGATAAAATCGTATGATATTGGACTATAAGTTTGATACTTTTATGAGCTGCAAGTTCTTGAGCTATAACTGGTTGCAAAAGATGAAATAAACTTGTGGAATTAAAATTTGCTAAAATATTTTATCATCAAGTTTGTAACTATTATCATAACCTGAAAATGCTGTAGCGATTTTTTCTGTTTTGATAATGTTCTTTTTAGCAATATCTCGCAATTTTAACATTATATATATAATAATATTTTATATTTAATTGAATTTTTTTTAATTAGAGATATGAAATCCTTATAGTATAATGACAAAATTTTGAGATATCTGAGATTGACGGCGGAAGAGCAAGAATTTTATCACGTGCACCATAAATATAATTTATATGCAGCAAATATGTTAGGTTCTGTTATTAATATAGAATCTAAAAAATCTGTTGGTAAATCAACGCCAGCTGGAATGATAATTTCAGTAAAAGGCGATAATACAGAAAGAATTAAAATGTTTAGAAAAGATTTTATTTATACTTTGTTTTGCGACGATATTCCAGAAGGACAGCGAGTATACAGAGTAAATAGCGCAGTTGCTGATGATAATATTGAACATTTATCATTATAAAATGAATTTCAAATTCATCCAGTGTTTGATTTATATGTGGCAAATGATAAGGGAATTATTCGACATAAAAAAAAAGTTGTTTGAAGTTTACAAAATAACGGATATCTTAATGTTAATGTACGTGGAACTAAAACTGATTTTGTTGTTTATAAAGCACACCGTTTTGTATTTGAAACTTTTAACGGACTAATACCTAATGGTCTAGTTGTTGACCATAAAAATGGTATTAAAACAAATAATCGTTTGGAAAATTTAGATTTGGTTACGCCAAAAGAAAACACAAGACGTGGAGCAGGTTCTGATGGTTCTAATTTTAAAAATCCAAGAAGATCAGTTATTTCAATAAATTTAGACACTGGAGAAAAAATAAAATTTAGGTCAATAACATTTGCGGCAAAATATCATAAAATTAATCAAAGTGCAGTAAAATTTTTAGCTGATAATGTAACTAAATCAGCAACGTCAATGTTGACATTTGACGGATTTAGTTTTAAATACGATAACTAATGATATTTTCTAGATCATTTCGAGTAAGACAATTATGACTAAATTCCATAATATCGACGCGATTAAATCGTAATGTCATCATTTTATTTGTATCAAGTTTTATTTTTTCTGCTACTGTTAATAAAAATCTGTCAGATTCACCTAATGTTATAATAACATCAACAAAATAAAAACTGTTTCCCAACAAACAATTTCGAATTGCCTCAGCTAATTCTTTGTGATTTAGTATATTAACTCTTTGATGATATTTTATTTCTCCAAACATTCTTATTATTTATTAATTAGATAAAAGATTATTATAATAATGAACTTAATTGAGAGACTGGCTGAACTATATTCGGGAGATTTTGTTTCAGTTTCAAATTTTACATTAGAAAATATTACTAATGACAGATTTGCTGGTTATACTGAAAAAGATATTTTGCATAACTATGACGAAGAAGAACATGATGTTGTTGTTAGTAAAAAAAATTTAAGCAGACCAACAACTGGACGATATGATGTTAAGTACCATATTGCTAAAAAAATAATAAAATTTAATTTTACTATCACAGAGCATCAAATATTTTGGCAACTTATAAAACCCTTTTTAAACGTAAAAATAACTGGACAACAACGAAATATAAAATACGATTTTATTTTTGTTAAAATATTTAATTTAATGCCAGTTGATGAAGCAAGAAAATTACATTTAATTTCTCTATGTAAACCAGTAAAATGTAAATCAGTATTAATAAAATACGGAGAAATTTATAATAATATTATTCGATCAACTTAGTCGGTACCCAGCTATTAAATTTATCGCCATATCCACGCCATTTAACTAAAGTTTTGTTGCCGCGTTTTTTAATAACTTTTTCAATAACAAATATATTTTGTTCTGTTTTCTGAAGTTCTTGCTCGTAAAAACTGCCAGTTATAGGTTCACCTAATAAATCTTTTAACGAGTATGTAACTGGTATTATTAAAAGTACTTTATCAACAACAAATACTTCTTCGCTCCAGTTATGAGTATATCTTTTTTCAAATGTTTTTTTTTCGTCAAAGAAATTCTAACTTTATCACCAACTTTAAATTTATGCTTACGGTACATATTTTCGTTTGCTAATATTGGATTTGCAATCGCGTCGTTTGGCGACATTTTTAGGTATCTGTGTTTCGTGTTATTATACTCGTCAAAAATTTTTTGTAAATTGTTAATATATTTACTCGTATTTTTAGCTGTCAAATACTTGTGGATTTTTTCGTTGAGCGTGCGATTAAATCTTTCAACAGTGACGCTTTTCCCTCATTTGCTGTAACATATTTTTTAATGTTATTTTGCTCTAAAAACTGTTCAAAATTTTTTGTTAAAAAATTCTGCTCCATGATCAGTCCAGATTCTATTTGGTTTAATTTCTGTAGTTGTTATTATTTGTTTTAATGCATCAGTCATTGCTGTCCCTGTTTTATCCGAAACAGGTACACTAAACGCGTATTTGCTAAAAACATCTACAACATTAAAAAGATATCTCTTTGGAGCGCCATCGGCGCCAACGTTAAACTGAGCTAGATTTGAAACATCAACTAAGTATATCGCCCAGATATCATCAACGGCATTTGCGACAACTTTACGTCGCGGAAACTTTTTTTTTTAGGTTTGTGTAGCTCTGAGGCAAGATCATCATATAGTTCCTTTTTACCGAGACCTAATTTATATTTTGCTCCAATAAAACCCTGGACCAGCCTTCGGTCAACACGCTCTCGCATATTTACAGGTTTCATATCACGAAGTTCGTCTAACATTACTTTATCGCAGCTGTGTTTATTTTGTTCGTTGTCTGGACGTTCAATATCTCTGTAGCAGATATCATCGCGCATTGCTATTGCATCAACTTGATTGTAAGGCTCTTGTCCTGGCAGCGGATTATCGTTTTCGTCAAGCTGCTTATCATAAGGATTATAAGGTCCAGTATATTTACGGCCTGGCAATGTCCAACCGTCTTTTAGTTTCGGCAATTTGCCAATTAATTTATGTATATCTATACCTGTTCCAATTATTTCTCTGTTGTTGCATTTCTGACAATATGTAACAACTTTATTTTGCTCAAGACATAAATCTCTATCACAATCGCACTCGCATGTCATTATTTATTAATCATCTACTAAAATAATCTCCCTGACGTTGTCAGGGCAACCCGCTCCGGACAACTTTGTTGTTGGCGATAATTTCTTTAAAAACATACTTTTTCTTTTTCCACAGATTGCACAAACACTTTTCAGCATTATTCTATTATTTTTTGTTTTTTCTGTTTTTTCACCTTTATTTTCTGTTTTAGTTTTACACTTAAGACAATATGTTGACATTGTATATCAGTGAGTTTAGATAAAATTTAAACTTTGTAAAAGTTCAATGCAATCTCATCATTAGCGTGAGAAGGTTGTTTGTCAAATTGCAAAATAAACTTTAAAAAATCTGGATTTATGGTCATCTGTTTAATGAACATTACGCAATAGTATCCACAAGCAGAAGTTCCAACTGGTTGAATTTGATTAGACGAATAATTTATTATTTCTTTTACTCATATATTTTTTTTACTGCATCACCTGGTGGAATTCTGAACGAGTCAAAATAATTGTTATCAAAAACAGCTACCCAATGTGTGCCAGATCCGTCATTTAAATCTTGCATATTTATAACGCACGAACCTAGCGTCTCTGGAATCGTCATAAGTTCATCTTTAGAATAAACTCCACTAAATTTTTTACTTTTTTAATTTATCAAGTATATCAAAGTTACTTAACGCGGGCGACTTTGTCGGCTGAGATTTCATCTCCTTGTTCCTGGCAACATTAGTCTTCGTCCTAACAGATTTGGCAATAGACTTCCCGCTAATCCTGCTAGTAATGGAGCTATTGGAATAAATCCACCTTCTCGCCTCGGTCGTGCCTTTTTTTCGTCGTTGTCTTTCTTTTTACTGTTTTTCGTCTGGGCATTTTATATTTATCTTTAGACAAACATTTTCTTTATTCCGTGACCTTCAACTGCCTTTTTTTGTTGCGCCAGATACTGCTCCAGACGCTGCTGCTAATCCTAATGTACCTAACACTGGCAAAATTTTAGGTATTAATGTTCTGGCCATTACAGATAGTGCCGGACCGAAGAAACCACCTTGTTTTAACATTGCTGTTATTTGTGCAGTACTTAAATTTAAAACAAAAGGTTTTTTGCGATCGTATTTATTTACTTGTTTTTTGGTTAACATTAATTTTGTTAAAGTACCTAAAAGACCTGCGTTAGGGTTGATTTTTAATGATACTTGTTTTTTCTTTGCAACGGCAGCTGCTAATTTTTTAACTTGACCATCAGTCAAATATATTTCTTTTATAATATATTTTGTCATCTTATTATTAAAGTTACAGATTAAACTTAAAGTTTTTCAAACTTGTACCGACACTTTACCTTCGATAAAGTTAATCGTAATAGTTCTGTTGCTGATCACTAACGCATATACATACAACTGCGCTGCTGGAACTGCTCCTAATGTCCAAGTAATTTCAATATCAGCAGTTGAAAATACATCTCTTTCATTTTGTTTACTAACATCAAAATAAAATATCGGATAAAGTGTACGAAATTCTTCTACTGATATCTGAGATCCGTCTCAAACATCTTGATATTTTTGTAATGCGTCGAGCAGGTACATGTAAGGTCGAGTAATATTTTTATTAGCGTCATCTGCGAAATTACATTCTATCGCTCGCTCTGAATATTGCTTTGAATTTATTCTAGCATATATTCGTCTAACAACAGCATTATTAAATATCGCATTATTTTGTTGTTGGTTACCACGTCGCGCTTGTTGCTGAAATACAACAACTAATTGCCATGGCTTTTGTTCAGTCGACGTTGTTGTGACTCGCCATGTGTAGTCTGTGGTATTTGGAACTGCTGTTTGATATATTTTATGTTGCTGAAAATGGATCTTCTTTGTGCGGTTTTTAAGAACATCATCTAATTCGAGCGATTTCGAAACTGTCGGCGTTATTCGTGGCATCCACAGCGCAAGTTTGTTTATGACAAATTGTAAATCATTTCCAACATTTCTAAATAAACAATCATTTTGTTCTGATCGATCTAAAATAAGTGTATGTTTAACTCCACGAAATACTTATTATAGTCCCTACAAAAGCCAAATATTGTACTTAACGGCAGCATCATTGTAATTTGACGTGATACTGCTGCAAGTTTCCTTCTTTTAGAATAACCTTTATTGTAACGTGCACTTTTAAAACCTACTATATTATTGTTAACTATAGCTAACATTGCAGCTCCATCAGCAGCTAATCCTGGTGCTGCTATATTAAGATTATTACAAGCTGCAGTAAGTGAGACTCTTGTAGCATCTGCATTAGCGGCTGCAGCTGGTGCGTCTATACCAAGAGAACCAGCATGAACAATAAGAAAATCTCTCACATTTGCAGCATTTCCAGCAGCATCAGCTCCAGCTACAACTGCTGTCCTTGGAATAAATTCTACAGATCCAATATCTGCAGTTCCAGTATCTTTAAACCACATCATGTTAGTTGCAGTTGATTTGGAGTAATCATCGGAAAACGAAATATTTAAGATTGTACTTGCAACTTGTAAGTGACTTGAAATATCTTCAACAGTTTGATTGGCCAGCTGATATCGGGCACTTTTAAATAAACACCAACCATCATTTATAAGAGCTACTTCTACGTTAGCTGCAATTGCGACAGGTGGAACAGCTACTGTCATAATCTGGCCACGAACTTCCAACATTGCTTTGTGAGGCAGTAGAAATACGTCATCATCTCGAGTATTAAATGTTCTAACGCCAGCCTTATTAGGTTCGTTAGAATTTTCATCGAGATATTCAATATATTCAAATTCTGTTACCGTGTCGTCTGCGTCATAAATTTCTGCCAAATCGAGATAATTTTTAACAGACATTTTTTTATTTATTAGGTTATACAATTTTATTGTGGCGTTGTTGCTTTAGATATTAATTTTTTTATAATTTGTTCTCCTTTCGGTGATAAAAGTTTTTTGTTGTTGTTATCATTGCGCGTTGGGTTTCTTTTGTTGGTGCGATTTCTGAAATAGCTTGTTTTATTGTTGGTACACCGCCTTTTATTTTATCAGCTATTTTTTGTCCAACAGCAGTTCCAGCAGCAGATGCAGCTCCAGTTTCAAAAGCTTTTGATGCGTCAAGTGCAATTGGTGCAACTTTATGAGCTATTCCTGGAGCATTTTCTATAATTTTAGCAAATATATTTCCCAAAAATCCTCCTACTATTTTTCTTCGATAAACATTTTTCTGTTTCGTTATATCTGAGGTTGTATAATTTTATTACCAAATCTTTCGCGTTACTAACAATCTTTTGGCTTTTCTTATAAAATATGTTTACTATTGTTCGCGTAAGTGTAAATAATAAGTAACAATTTCATTGTTTAAATCCAGTTGTCATCCAGACTGATATGTCAATTGCATATTTACTTCTGTTATTTGATTTTCAACGTTTAACGGATAATAAATAATATGACGTGGACTAATTTGCATAAGAGAACCTGGTGGAACGTCTGGTGAAAAATTGTATATCATTTGTTCTTTACTACCCTTAGCCGAGTAAGATCCAGATGCAATAGAGCAATTTATTAATATTGAGTTTACATCAGTTATATTAACTGGATTTTCACCGTCATACGTTCTGGTTTCCTCAGGCGGAGCACCTAAACTTGTATTAAGAAATCCTATCAGTGGTGCGATACTTGTTATTGTTGAAAACTCGATTAACATACCATTTTTTAATGTTATTCTGGCTCTTAACGTGTTATAATTTGGTGTTAGCTCAAAATCGTCTGCAACTCCTTTACTTTTTGTTATAAGTTCTTTTACTGTTTTATTTAAATCAGTTATGTTGTAGGCTCCTTGTGGAATTTTAAATTTTTTCCATTTATCTCTAGTAATACTTACGTTTAAAAATGCAAATTCATCGTTTACTCCAGTTTTTATATTAGCCATAGAATTCCAACACGTACAGGAAATTAGCCCAATTTCATATTTTTTTTCACGATCTAGTTCTATTGGCGGAATATACTTTACATAAAAATTTGCGCTATCTTTATCAGATTGGCTAGAGTCTAGTAATAATGTTGCTGACATTTTTTTTATATAAAATTGTTATATTAAATCATTACACAAATTTATAAAATTAAATCGCGATGTAAAGTTTCGTATTCGTCAGATGTTAATAAATTTTCCGATCTCAAATTATCAATTATGTCAATAATTTCACTGTCAATTTCAGCACCAACATTTCCAGCTTCTTTTGATGATATCAACAACATTAATCTGCCAATCATTTCAGTAACTGATGAAAATATTCTAACTCCAGTTCCTTTTTTTCTTCTCTATTTTTTTTACACGACTTTAATCAAATACAAAAAATTTCCTTTTAAAATCCCACCCCTTACTAAAATTTTCTTTTTTTCTACTGTCTTGTGCTGTTTTTCCAACTACTGCAGCAATAATACCATCTTTCATTCTATCATAAAGTGGAAGCATATTTTCCTCTTCTATGGTTGTGTTTAACTCATTTTTAGCAGCAGCACCGTCTCTCATCATTTCATTTAAATTATCAATAAGTTTGTCAAATTCAGCATCATTCCATTTATTTATATTATCAAGATTTTTTATATTATTTTTCGCTAAAAATTCATCGTATTTATAATCTCTTATATTATCATTTGCTTGTTTTATATGCCATCGTCTTTTATCTTCAACTCTCATAAACTTTACCGTCAACTCTCCGACTCTTTCTTGCTCCTTTTCAATATCGTCTAATTTTTCTGATAAATTTTTTAGAATATCTTTAATCTCCCGTGTGGTTAAACCTGCTAGTCTTTGTTCAAGTTCTAGTGGATTATTAATTAACCCATCTAGTGCAACTTGTCTTGCAGAAGGATCAGCTATATTTGCTACAAGTGCCTCAGCTAATTTTTCTTCTTCAGATCTTTCAATAATTCTTCCAGCAGCTGCTTCTTGATGTTCTTTAACGAATCAGAGTAAACTTTTTTCTTGTAATTTTTTAAGTTCTTCTGAAAGTAGATTAGTTTCAGGTTGTTTTCCAAGTAAAGCTTCAGTAACTGGTTTAAGAGCAGCGGCTGTTGTTTCTGCTGCAGCCACTTGGCCACGTCGTGCTTGTTGGATCATCTGCCTAAGTTCAGCTTTAGATTTAACAAGTTTTTTTTAGATTTTCTATATGTTTTCTGTACTTTGCTTGTCTTTCCATTTTATTATATATTAAATTTTATAAAACTAACAAAAACTTACTGTATATATTTTTCAATACAGCATCGAAACATTTTACTCGTATCATTTGTTAATTTATCAAACAAAAAAAAAGTCATATTTATTTGCTGTTGCTTGATGATATAATTCAATAAATTTATCTTTTGTTACATCACCACATTGCTCGTTCGCGATATTTCTAACATCGACATTGTCAAGTCCTGGAAATAATATAAAACAACCAGTATTTCGCCTAATAAATCTGTCAACATTATAAAAACCCTGAGCGAGATAAATAGAATTACATTTCTTATTACTTGATAGTGAAAAATATGATCTTATTTTATTCATTTCCTCGTTGTTTAGCGGAATATCATCAAAAACAACTATCTTGTGTTCGGACGAATCAAGTTGATTAACTGGAACAAGTTCTTCTGGTTGTTTGATAATAAAAAAAATCTTCGCCAGCCTCAAGATCATCACGAAGTTTGTCATTATAATTGTTAAGTAGCTCGTACTTATCCAGTTGTGGATTAATTGTGTAAATATAAACGCCATCGTAATTAAAATTATCTCCGAGAAGGAAATTCATAAGCAAGTTTGTTTCTCCCGATCCAGTTCTTCCAACGATAAGATAATGACAATCTGGAAGTTCGTTTTCATGTTTATGTTTCACCAACCGCTCTGTATCAAAGTTTAATATCGACGATTTTGCCATTATTGTTATACAATTTTATGTTATATAAAAAAATTGTCAGACGATAAATAAATAATGAACTATTATACAAAATTTGGAACAATAGTAGGAGATTCATCGGTTGAAAGTACAACAATAACAGACGGTAAGGTTGATTTATCAGGTTACCTGAAAAAATCCGGCGACACAATGAGAGGAAACCTGTTTATGTCAAATCAACGAGTACTAGGTTTAGAAACAGATTATCCGCCAATAAATGTCGTTAATACACAAGCTGTTAGTTATGCACAACTTAAATTAGTCGACAATAATAAACTATCATTGACAGGAGGAATTTTAAGCGGCAACTTAGATATGTCAGAAAAAAAAAATAATAAATTTGGAGACCAGGTTACCACCAGCAAACTTAAATTATACACAAGCGGTAAGTTATTCACAGTTGAGGTATGTGGATGATAACAAACTTAATAAAATCGGTGGAACAGTTATAGGTAATATCAACATGTCAGGAAAAAAAATTATAAATTTAGAGACTGCATATCCGCCAGAAAACTTAAATCAAACACAAGCTGTAAGTTATGCGCAACTAAAATCTGTTGACGATAATAAACTTAACAAAGCCGGCGACATAATGACAGGTAACCTTATAATGAGTAACAACTCAAAAATAACTGGATTACCAATAACCTCACCACCAGCTAATGAAACCGATGCTATTAGTTATGCTCAGTTAAAAGATGAACTTAACCAATATTTTAAGAAATCTGGTGGACCAATGTTAGGTAACATAAATATGAGAGCCAACAAGATAATGACGACTTACGTTCCAGTTAACCCTAACGATCTGACAAATAAAGCGTACGTTGACAGTCTGTCTAGAGGTGTACAACGAACTAAAAACAATGTTGGGTATATTCCAACACTTTATAAGGCAACTGATAATCGAGTTGGGTTTGATGTAAGCGCATCAGCATATTATCCTGAAAATTATCTTTATTACGTTTTCTCTGATAGACAAGAATGGACGACAAACGGAGAAGTTGAAAATTTTTGGATCAAAATTAATGTCCTACTGCAGTTGCTATTTGGCAATTTCATTTGCGAGGCCGATTAAACTCTAATGTTGGTCGAATTTATGATTGGAAATTGGAAGGATCAAATGATGATATCGACTGGACAACATTGTATAGCACAACAGACACTTACATTTCAACAACACAATATTTTACAATCCAGACAGAAAACACTGTTAACAAGTACTTATATTTTCGAGTTAATGTTTTAGCTGCTGAACATCCATTTCCAGGACTGACAGCATTTCAATATACACACTCGACGAACAAATTTAATCTAATGCAATAAAATAATGGCAGAACCATCAATGATAACCATTGCAAGAGAATTTTATGATAATATTTTTAACCCTAAAATAGATGTTGGAGCTGTTAATGTAGCAGCAGAAACAATCCAAAATATGAAATATACTGGCATCAGTTTATTAACAGACTAGTATCGCCAGATTATGTTTATAATTTTGTTCGTGTTATGTATATGCGAGGACCACAACTGAAAAAAGCAATAGAAAACTTTCACATTATAAGCAGATACTGTCATCCTGATGATTGTCTAGAAGAACAAAAACAAGTTGAAATTATATTTTAAAAAATATTACTCGAGCTTGATTGGTATAACATAGATTTAATAATAAAATCAGATTTAATAAAAGCACGAGTTTATAGTGGAAGAACATTGGAAGAAAGACGAATAAACGAAAATCATACTCGTCTTGACAAACTAGCGGAAACTAAGAAAATAAGAATAAAAAGAAACAAAAATGTATATGATAGTTTTTCAAAACGACATATTTTTAAACATCTCGGTTTGTACTACAATGACAAAGAAACCTTGGTTAAAATCGTTACTATGACGTCAGACGCAGAGTTAATTATTAAAGTGTACGCAAACGCAATTTTGCCAATGATACGTAAAAAAGACCCAGAATTTGATCCGATTATTGTTAACAAGTCTCTAAAGATAATCAAAACTTTAGACGATGAAATTAGTAATTTTAGTGATGATGAGCGAGAAAAGTTTTTTGAAATTGTCGATCAAACAAAGTTAGAAGTAAAGTCTGATTCTTGTTATGATATAAGTGAAGAAGACGATATTCCATTCCTATCATTACAGTACTCTAGACAATTGTCACTACGAAATTATTACAACGAAATTAAAACAATACTCCCAAAACCATATGAAAAAATTAATGTTAAAAGTAGCTTCTGCTGTTGGTCTTCTTACAATTGAACTAGATAAGCTTAAAAAATTAATGCTAGCAAATTTTGTAGTCGCATATGCAATTATCAGACAACATCTTATTCTCAAAAATTTCACGTTAGATCAGTTGAGCTTAGTTTTAGGGTATATTGATGAAACAGAAATCGATTACAGTAATTTTGTGAATAAAACAGATTTGTATGAGAGTGAAGTAGGAAATAGTTTTGATTCATACGCTTGGTTAAAGAAACAATATGTACTAACAGATGAACGTTATAAGGATACTTCGTCAGATGTTTAGGACAAATACAGAATTTTTATAGCTGATCCTAATAGTAATAAATTTCGTGAGTTTCTTGATTCAATTGCTGGTGTCAGAACCGTTATTTTTGTGTAAAAAAATTGTATAATGAAAAAACATATCATCGATTTCAATCACATTTCAGAAGAAATTCCAAAACAAGATGTTGACGCATTAGTAAAATATTATAAATTTTATCATAAAAACCTCGGTGTGTAAAAGAATGTTATAAATACTACCGTAGAATACTTCGAGTAATATCATATTTGCCATTGTTAATGACTAGCTCTGGTATAATTTCAAGTGGAGCATCATTAAATCCGTTTTTGCTAATAATATCTGGTGTCAGTGTCTCTCTTTCAACACTTGTAAAAAAAATTGAACCTAAACTTGAAACAAAAAAAAATTCTTGTAAAACAGCAAGTATAACTTGCAAAAAATTACTTGATCAAATACGATCTTATTTGCGAGGTGTAAAATATGATATGGACGATTTAATACGTGAGTTTCGTATTATTGACAGTATGTTAAGAGATATTCTGCCAATGAGAGTCAGCAGATATGAAAAAGATTATCATAAAACATGGGATACAACAGTAGTAGATGTTTAATTTTGTATAGCTTTAGTAACATCATTATCAAAAAGTGCGTCAACCATATTGTCAATAAATATCATTAGATCATCTGCCCAACCTCTTATTCGTTCGTCATTTTCAATCGCGAATAACCATACTGACCCATATTTTGGTGATATATAATAACCAACATTTTTTATACAATTGCTTGTTATTTTAGTTGTTATGCCAGTATAGCTTAAGGCTGCTCTAATCGAATTAAATCTTTTACAAAATTTGTTTGTCAGATCAAATCCAACATGTCGGATTGAATGACAAAATGATATTATATAATATTTCATTTGTTTAATATGAAAAAATCTATTGGTCTAGAATCCCCTTTGGGTTTCAAAATTTCATCATTTTCTGAGATAAAAATTTGGAGGAGGGTGGTTTTTTTGAGGGAGAGGGGGTCTCTGAGGTGGTGAAAAAATGTCAGAATATATTTATTTTTGAGGGGGTGAGGGTTTCTGGCCTAAAAACCTCTTTGGCATAAAACCTCAATTATTCTTACAACTGTAGTAGTAGTATATGTTGAGAAATTAGTGAGGATCAATTTTACGAAACTGATCATGCTGCTATTATGATGTCTGCTCCTAGAAATTGGCTAATTACTCCGGTTGAAAAATATATCGCCGCACAAACCCCAACCCCCATAATCAACAAATAATCACTAAAACATAAGAGTTATAAAACAAGACGTAAATACGAATAGCATATACCTCCGAATTATTACAAAACGATTTAATTCCTTAAAAAGAAATTCTCCATTGATTAACCTTTATTCAGTAAATTGAATTATTTGTAAAATAGATCTATACATTATTGTATTTACATCTAAATGGTGATGGAATACATTTTTTAAAAATGTATTTAAAAATACTATTGCTCTCTCTCTCTCTCTCTCTCTCTCTCTCTCTCTCTCTCTCTCTCTCTCTCTCTCTCTCTCTCTCTCTCTCTCTCTCTCTCTCTCTCTCTCTCTCTCTCTCTCTCTC
This sequence comes from Megalonaias nervosa, assembly GCA_016617855.1. NCBI lineage: Eukaryota > Metazoa > Mollusca > Bivalvia > Unionida > Unionidae > Megalonaias > Megalonaias nervosa. The sequence goes on from JAECUM010034312.1 coordinate 26,251, forward strand.
TCTCTCTCTCTCTCTCTCTCTCTCTCTCTCTCTCTTCAGTGAAAATAAAATAAATGATATAATGAGTCGTTTACAGACGGGAAAAATTCTTTGAATATTTGAAGTCTTTTTAAATGTCGTGAACACTTTATCTTTTAATTTTTTTTTAAAAATTACAAGTTAAGTAATCATACAGTATTTGCAGATAAATAGACCACTTATTAACAGATATTTTTGTGGCGATTGTAGAGATTATTCACGTTAATTTTCTTTGCAAAATAAGACTGACTAATATTGTGTAATAATAAATAATAATTTTTCTCGAATTTACCCTTATTCACTAGTGTTTTTAAAATCAGACTTATATCTGAGGAACTATATAATATAATATATCAAACAGAAAAATATTAATTGAAGACTACTCTCTTGGGGTAAGATGAGCCCTTTCCATAATATATCTCACTATAATTAGTTGTCTACTAAATCATAATCTCAACTCAAGTAAAGAGATTCTTTGACTACAAAATTCTTGTCTATATCGTATTGAATTGACAATCTTAACGGCTATACTGCTTAAATAAAAATATTAGAGGGTAGCTATTGAACACCGTGCAGTGTATCAAATTATTTGAAAGGAAATAATGAAAATATACAATTCTAGTACAACTAGTTTCGTTTATATGATTTATTCAAAACTAAAAGATTATGAATTTAGTCATCTATGTTCAATAATGCGAACTTATTTTAATATAGTTAACATTTATATTATTGTTTGTCATTCATTCACTAATCCTTATTTCAAAACTAGAGCTAAACAATATTAGCTTCAATTTTAAAACGTAAAATTATCAACAAAAAACCCCAACATATTAATCAAGTATTGAGTGATTATACGTTTCAAAAACACGAAATCCTGTATCTAAATTATATTTAGTGCTTATTAAGGTCGAGTATTATACGGTCAAGTTCTCAACAAGATTATTCAATGAGTTACCGTTAATCAGTGAAATAAATTCTTTGAAGAAATTAACTATATTCAGTTGAACTTAAAATCTTAATAATCATAAAATTAAATTACTTTTATATATATATATATATATATATAAGCAGCAGGAAGGGTGAACCCTACAACTTTTTGCCTGAACCGTTAAGTAAAAATAAATAACAAAAAATAAGGGTCAAAACGATAAACCGAGCCTTCTAACTATATTACCTTTTAGTTTGAAAAACGAATAATAAATCTTTTGGGTTAGCTCATTTTTGTTACTTCATTTTTGACTTTTGCTTTAATGCGTTTAGTTTACTCGCGGGTCACTCAATTTTTGTCATTCACCCTTCCTGCTGCTGTAATTAACCAAAGATTTTATCTAGACCTACACGATACCTAGATCTTGGGTCATGTAGATTTATTGTAATAAATCCAAACGGAACAGATTGTGCTTTTGAAAAGATGTTTTTAAATTTAATCATATCCATATCCCCTGAACACCAAGTATAATAAATATTTTGTAAAGTATAATTATCTACTCCATTAAACATAACCAAAATATTGCAGTTGTCTCTGATCACTTTAGGTATTTGTGTATATCGTTGTGTAACATAAATCACGTCCGTGTTTTTGTGTCTACCTCGAGAAACTATTCTAGCTGGATTTGTTTGTCTGTCCAACATAACGTCATCGTACACCACTAAATTATTAATAAATCCATCTAGGTCATCTACAGATGGGGCTTCATCAATATCGGTGGTAAAGTCAACAACATCATCACCGTCTTCATTCAGCAATTTTGCATTTTCATTAAAATCTTTAAGTACTTCATAACAGTGTTGATCATCTACGGATGGTGCTACTAAATACAATTTACTCCATTTTAACCATCGCATTATTAAATTTAATAATAGTTGTGTTTTACCTGATCCAGATGGGCCTATTATAATCATCCTTATCGAATTTGGTAATGCTGGATGATGCTTCACTGGTTCCTGTTTTCGTCTCGCCGAAAAGTCAATTATATCCATATAATAAATAATATGAGTCTATATTGTGTTCGGTGTAAAATTCCTACACCCACTGCTGAACTAACTACAATAACAACAAAAAATAAACGACGTGCTCTGACGGGCAAATGTGTAAAATGCGGTACGAAGAAATACAAATTTGTTAAAACAAAGACAGGTGGAGATATAACCGCTTTATTAGGAAAATTACCAGGAACTCCGTGGGCTAAATATCCGGGGAAAAAACACTTACCAGGATATAATTATTGTGGTCCTGGAACCCGACTTGACATCCGACTTGATGATCAAGATCAACCAAGACCAGGAGAGCATCCAGTAAATAAGATTGATAAAGCGTGTCATGTTCGTGATGTTGCGTATAAAAGTAAAGATTTACAACAAAGGCATCTCGCAGATGTAAAATTGATTCATGCATTAAATTCTATACCAAATAAATCTGTTAGAGATAAATTAGCTAGTTTTCTAGTAAAATCTGCCATGAAAGGTAAAATAATGCTAGGGGCTGGCAATTAATTATATAAATATTATAATGGAATCCATTTATTATAGCCCAAGAGGATATTGGAGAGGTAAATCAGCTATTACTAAATTATCTGAAGCAGCAAAAGTCTCACATTCTGTTGCTGCAGCGTGGTTAGCACGACAGGCAATATGGCAAATTTATCTACCACCACCTAAAAATATTCAATATGCACATTTTGATGTCAGTGTCCCTAATGAGGTTCATCAAGCAGATATTTTATTTTTACCACACGATACCATTAAAATTGGTAAACGTCAATCAAGCACATACAAATACGCATTAACTGTCGTTGACGTTGCAAGTAGATATAAAGAAGCTGAACCATTATCAACAAAGACAGCGTCTGAAGTTTCATCTGCGTTTGAACGAATTTATCAGCGAGAATCTGGACCACAAGGTGGTCTACGATGGCCACAGTTATTACAGGTTGATCCTGGCAAAGAATTTCTCGGTGCAGTATCATCGTTGATGAAGAAATATAACGTTAAAATCAGACGAGGACATACTGAAATTCATCGTGATCAGGCAATTGTTGAACGATTTAATCGAACACTTGCTGAGCGGTAATTTGGATACCAATATGCAAAAGAAATATCTACTAACTTTAAATCTGGTGAGCGATCTCTTGAATGGGTTGCAAGGTTACCAAGTGTGATAGCTGCATTAAATAATGAAATTACTCGTTCAACTTCCATGAAACCTTCTAATGCGATCACAAAAAAATATATACCCCGTAGCAATAACAAACATCAACCTCAACCAGTATTAGGTAATGTAACTGTAAGATATTTATACGAACCTGGTGAACTTGATGGTGGTAAAAAAAGAGCAACTGATCCTATCTGGAGCGTGACTACACATACAATTTCTGGTGTGGTTAGATCCACTGGTAGACCTCCAATTTACAAATTAGATTCTACCGCACCTCAACGTGGATTTGTACGTGAACAATTACAGGTAATCCCTGAAGACACACAATTACCACCACATACAATTACATAACCAGAACCAGGGCGTCCAGCGCCCCGACGTCGATTACATTCAAGACAGGTCAGCATCACATTATCACGTGTATGACCAAGATCACTATTAATTCTGTCTACGGTAAATTGTCTTGGATTATTATTCGAATATTGCCATAACATATTACAGTTACAACTTGCACAATTATTATTTTGTTGTGTTTTTAGTTTTATAATAAATTCAACATCAATATCAAAGTCACGCTTATTTTTTTTATCACATTGCTTATAACCAGATAGTTTTTTCTTATTACGTCATTGTTAACAGTCTGATCATTATTTTCTATGAAATTAATAATAACCCTATGTAGTTGAGATATTCTTCTGACCCTAGAAACTGCGAGATAAACTAAATTCGATCATTCGATCCAATCATCTATAATCCAGATATTTGTATCAGAAATAGTTAACCCCTGTGATGAGTGAATAGTTATAGCATATCCTAACGTCCACGGTGAATTATTCATATTCAGCGCATTCTTAACGACATTAATATCTACTAAAACAATATCATTCAAGACGAGATTCTGTACACGGACACTTTCAGTGTCTCCACCAGGAATTTCAACATCAATATTCTGCCGTCGAGTATCTGTTGGGCGATAACATAATGGTACTGGTTGATCTGAAAACTTTTCTTTATGTAACAGAAATAATTTATCCTGTAGTTCATCACGAACTATCTTTCTACTTGCAACTATTAAATCAGCAGGTCTCCATAAAGTTAAAAAATCACTCATGGAAGTCTCTGGAATTACTCCTCGCATTATTTCACATTGTACTCTGTCTGGTTGTAGTCTAATTAATCTTTTAAATTCCTTCAGCGGTTCATCAATAGCTCTATGGTCGTCATTTATTTCCTCATAATAATCTACGTTATTCTTCAGCCATTCATGTGGAGACTGTCCAATAAAAGGTGGTGGTTGACCATGATCACCGCACATTATCACAGCAGTATTCTTCGTCAATAGCCATTCAAGAAATGTTTTTAATATTTCTAATGACACCGTGCATATCTCGTCCCATATAATATATTTAGGTATATATTTCTCACCCATTCGCTCATGAGTCCATGTGTCTCCACACCATCTAAAGAAACTATGATAAGTACACGATTTTACTCCTCGTTCTTTTATTTCTCTGGCTAATTTATGTGTCGGAGTCAAAACAATTATATCTGAATTATTATTCATGAATAATTTAATCACACGAGTTGTTTTACCTGAACCACCGCATCCATTAAAATAAACAGTCTTATGTCTAGATACAGGATCATATACAGATGGTGCTGATGAATTTGATACCCGATTATTATTTTTGTGATATATTTCCTTAATTTCAACGTCGGCAGATTCAGAATAACTAAGTATATTTTCTTGTTTTATTCTCCATGATCCCCATTCACCATTACCAAGTAGCGGTTTTAACAAATCCGTATATTTTTTATTTATATAAAACGAATCCGTGGCGACTCTGACAGCATCACGAGAAAATCTATTTATCATAGACAGTAGATTTTTAGAAACATATGCCAACATAGATGATCTTAAATGAGTAAACTGCGGTGAGTCACCATCAAGATAACTCACAATTGTACCTAGTTTGGTTCCGTCTGACAAATAAGCATTACTCCGATTTATAAATATGTTTTTTTCTGTTGTATCAGCAATTATAAAATCGAGTTCAGCATCGTCCATAATTAATTTTGTACAATGTCTTTTATGATCATAGGCTCCTCCTTGAGTAAATTTACCAATTATCCTTCTACCAAGATCTTTTGCAAGTTTTTCATCATGTTCGTCTCTGCATTTACGTATATTATTAGTAATTTTAATAATATCATCTTCATTAAGATCAGGAAATTCTTTCCTGGCATCATCAATATTAAATCTATTTGGTTCTGGTAACCAAATTTGCTTCTGTGGACTATATGATATAATGGCCTCGCTCACCTGTAAAGATATTAAAATTCCAACATCAAGCATATATCGCAATAGTACTATTGGAACCCAACATCGCTCTGAAAAAATGTCTTCCAAACCAAATATAAGTAATCGGATGGAGATTTTCTGCAAATTCGAATGATTCTACATGAGCAAATCCGGTTAAATCAAAATCTGGTAAATGTCCGTTTATCGCAATCCTGGTCATTTCGTGTGATGGATGTCCGAATCTCTTAAAGTATTTAGAACATTCTCCGTATCCAAGAAAACTTCCAGGATAACATGCTACCATATCGACGGATATAACGTCACTATAGTTGTATTTAGTATTCCATAATCCTCCGTGTCTATATTCTACGCAACTTTTATGAATATCCTCAAGAAATTCCGATCGTGTTGGTTTCCATAAATTTTTCTCCTGAACAAAATGAGCTGCTACGGATGGAACTGTAAAACAATT